>JALLAP010001361.1:0-10071 GCA_036939355.1 Thalassiosira profunda | reverse complement strand
CTCGCAGGTGCCACCTTGAATTCCAATCACAAAGGCAACAGGAGGAATGTTGATGAGCTGCAGCCAAAGAATGCATCAGAATGAGAATCAATAGCAAGGACCAGGGTTCTGCACCCGAGTTGACACCCGACACCCGACACCCGTGATTTTGGGGTTTTTCGGGTATGGGTGGCACCCGTTGGTACCCACCCGTCTCTCTCTCGGTTTGGGTGGATACCCATACCCACCCACCCGTCGACCGCTGGTAAACGGGTGTGAGACGGGTGTCAAATTTGGGGGCATTTTGGGGTTGACCCCGAAAATTTTCGCCTACGAGGCCAAAGTACGGTACATTTTCGGTACTTAAGTACCCTATGTACGTAGGAATTAGTACATATAGATACCCAATACCCATACCCGAAACCCGCTAAATTTGGCTCGGGTGTTGGGTATCTACCCGATACCCATACCCGAGGAGAACACGAAATGGGTGGCACCCGATACCCACCCACCCGCCGCCAAAAGTGCTCGGGTGCAGAACCCTGGCAAGGACCCCCTCGTTCAGAGTCATATCTGCAAGGCCGCGGCAAGAATCGAATGCACCTCTACCAACATACGTGACAGAAGAGGGAATAGTGATGCTTTCCAACGAATTGCAACGAGAAAATGCCCCTTCTCCAATACTCTGGAGCCCCTCCTGGAACTCTGCGTGCCTCAACCGATCGCATTGAGCAAAAGCATGTTTCCCAACATTCGCTGTCGTTGAGGGAATGCTGATGCGCAGCAGCGATGCGCATTTCCGAAATGCACTCTCTCCAACACGCTGCAATCCCTCGTTCAACTTCAGATGCACCAACATGCTGCAGTTATGGAATGCGTGAGCTTCAATGTTGGTGACGGATACTGGAATAGTGATCCGAACCAAATTGCTGCAATTGTAGAATGCCCCCGCTCCAATGCGTTGTATCCCCTCGCCGAGCTCCACTTCCGCCAAACTGCTGCAACCGCGAAACGCAGCAGCATCAATCTCAGCAACGGGTGATGGGATGGTCACGCGCTCCAGCGCATGGCAATTGTAGAATGCCTGCGCTCCAATCTTCGTTATGTTGCCGAGATCAATCTCCCTCAAACTACTGCAGAGCTGAAATGCACTCTCGCCGATCTCGACCGCAGAGGAAGCTGGCCAAATTATGTGCTCTAGCGAAGTGCAAAGAAAGAAAGCCGTCTTCGAGATGGCGACGACGTTGTTGAGATCGACCGCCCGCAAATCTCTAAAGCCCAGAAACGACCGCTCTGGAATCACGGTCACGCCCGACGCCACTCGGATCCGGCTGGCAGTCCGGTGCCATTCCTGCACCGCGCCGCCGTCGTATCCTGTCCACTCCTCCTCCTCTGCCATCCTTGCCAAGTAGACTGGCCACCAAAATCAGCCGCCAAAATTATCGATGCCCAGCGCTCAACGGAGATGGAAGAGACGCGGCGTCTCCGCCGGCGGCTGCTGCTGCGAGGCCGGCCGGGCGGCGGGTGTGGGGGGCGGGGGGGGGGGGGGGGGGGGGGGGGTACCCGGGGGCGCCGTGGTACGGGCTCGGGGGCGGGTACGCCCCGGGATGACCGTACGGCATCCCCGGAGGCATGCCAGGAGGCATGCCATAGGGTCCCGGTCCGTGCATCGGCGTCGGAGGCCCCTGGAACCCGGCCATGCTCGGCGTAGGAGGACCGGGGTGCGGCCCGGCCATCGCCGCGGGACCCGGAGGGGACCCCTCCGGGCCAGCTTCGGTGGTGCTGGGGACCCGCTCCTCGATGGCGTTCAAGTTGCGACTCCCCTCGGGAGACCGTGCATCCGTGCGGGGCTCCTCTTCGGTGCCCGGGCTCGATGTAGCAGGCCCCCCGTTGGAAGGGGCGGGCGGCGGGAGGACCGCCTTGCCGGGACGGTGGACGTAATCCTGGAACTGCGGGTGGCCGAAGGACTGTCCGCCGTTCAGGCGGGGCGGGAGGTGGGCCGGGCGGGGCGGGCCGCCTTGGGGACCGCGCGGACTGCCCTCCTGGGGCGGAGCGCCGTAAGCGCCCGGAGGAGGGGCGCCGTATGCGTGCGGCGGCGGGGCGTAATAGGCGTCGTGCGGGGGCGGGTGGTAGGCGTACCCGGGCGGGCCCATCCCGCCTCCGGGGCTGCCGGCCGCGCCGGGGGGCGGGGGGTAGTAGTACCCCGGAGGGCCGCCCATGGGAGGCGCGCCCTCGTGAGGTGCGTTGGGGACGTCGACGTGCTCGAGCTTCGGGCGCTTCTCGGACGGCTCGGCGGGGTGGTAGGGGGCGGCGTGGGCGGTGGGAGACGACATGGTTGCTTGATGGGGTCGGCGTGAGGTTGAAAGGATGGGTTGCTTGCCAATTCAGTCGATGAATTGGACAATGGAGGCGAGGTGTTGAGGGTCGACGATGGATGAGGCGACAACAAAAATTGTGAGGATGTTGCCTCTTTTGGCTGCGGTTGCTGCTCGATTTTGGTGGCCTTTGCACGCTTCGTCGAGGTCAATTGCTCGATGTGAAGGAAGGTGCACGCGTTGAGCGCCGGTGGCAAAGTGAAATTTTGCTGTCGGGCGTTGGACGAAAATGATACGACTTTGGGCGAGTTGGCGGGATAAATAATATCAGTTCCTTCATACGGGGACTTTTTGGGGAAGGACAGAAGAAAGGGACCGTGCGTTGGGTACCGGTATCCCTAACAAAGGTGAAGCTAAGGTCACGTTATTGCAACAAAGTCACACATAAAGTCACGAACAGTCACGCCCACGAGACGTGCGGTCCAAAAAATTTTCAAAAGAGTCTCCGCCTCCTCCCCCTCCGCCGGCCCCCTCCCGCCCGGCTCACTCCTCTACACCTACACCGCCGCCGACGACCTTCAAGATGGGCAAGCTCGTCCTCCAGGTGGGGAACCTCCCCTCCAACCGCCTCGCCCTCACCAACCGCGTCTACGTCTCCCCCAAAGTCCACGGCTTCCTCCTCGAGGCCCGGCCCGACGCGCCAACCAATGGGCCCCTCGTCTCCGTGGGTCCCCACGTGTACGTCGCCGAGGGCAACCCCGCCGTCCCCGACGACAAGATCGCCCTCAACGGACTGCAGCGGCGGTACGCCCAATTGAGTTTGAGCGCGCGGGTGGAGGTCCGCCCCTTCGCGCCCCCGCCCAACTATGCGCTGGCCACATTGGAGGTCGAGGTGGATTTGTTGGCCAAGAAGGCCGTCGCGCCGGGAGCGCCCCCCAAGGAGATCGACACGGACCGCCTCGCGGCGGACTTTCTGATGAATTACGAGGGGATGGTGTTCGAGGTCGGGCAGCAATTGGCGATGGACTTCGAGGGGACGAAGATCGAATTGAAGATTGCGGAGGTGCACCAGATGGACCTTGCGGGGGCGGGGGGAAAGGCGAACGATTCCGACGACGCCGCTCGTGCAGGGCAGTTCCTGCAGCCCACCGTCTTGACCTTCTCGCGGGACAAGGGCACCAAGGGGGTGTCCCTCGTGGGGGGCAAGGTCGCCGACGGCGCGGCCGGTGCCGCCAACACCATCTTCCTCTCGGACTTCGACTTCGAGAAGCTGGGCATCGGGGGACTCGACGCCGAGTTCAACCAGATCTTCCGCCGGGCGTTCGCGTCGCGGATATGGCCGGCGCACGTCATCAAGCAGCTGGGGATCAACCACGTGCGGGGGATGCTCCTGTACGGGCCGCCGGGGTGCGGGAAGACGCTCATCGCGCGGCAGATTGGCAAGGTGCTGAACGCGCGGGAGCCGAAGATCGTCAACGGGCCCGAGGTGCTGGACAAGTACGTCGGGGGGAGCGAGGAGAAGGTCCGGGAGCTGTTCGCCGAGGCGGAGAAGGAGCAGCTGGAGATGGGGGACCACTCGATGTTGCACATTGTGATTCTGGACGAGATGGACGCCATTTGCAAATCGCGTGGCTCGAGCCGGTCGGACTCTGGGGTTTCGGACTCGGTGGTGAACCAGCTTCTGTCCAAGATTGATGGCGTGGATTCTTTGAACAATATTCTGCTGATTGGCATGACCAACCGAAAGGATATGATCGACGATGCACTGCTCCGACCGGGACGTCTGGAGGTGCATGTGGAGATTGGCCTCCCGGACCACAAGGGCCGACTGCAGATTCTAGGCATCCATACCAAAAGCATGAAGGAGAGCAATCGCATTGCTCCTGATGTGATCGATAGACTGGAAGAACTCTCGACGAAGACGAAGAACTTCTCTGGTGCAGAGATTGAGGGGCTGATCAAAGCGGCGACGTCCTACGCGCTGACGCGCTGCGTGGATGTGAATGATCTGTCGAAGGCTCCGGACGATAAGAATCTGATTGTGCAGTTCGACGACTTCCAGAGGGCACTGGACGACGTGGCGCCCAAGTTCGGCGCCAAGAGCCAGGAGCTCAAAGCGCTGTACCGCAACGGCTTTGTTCCCTACGGAGACTCGTTCGATCTGCTCATGGGCAACATGGAGCGCCTCATTGAGCAGGTGCGCACCTCGGACAANCTACGGAGACTCGTTCGATCTGCTCATGGGCAACATGGAGCGCCTCATTGAGCAGGTGCGCACCTCGGACAAAACGCCACTGATGAGCGTCCTGCTCCAGGGTCCTGTGGCATCGGGGAAGACGGCCGTGGCTGCCAAGGTGGCAGTGGAATCCGGCTTCCCGTTCGTGCGCATGATATCGGCGGACGACATGATTGGCTACTCCGACTACGCCAAGTGCCAGGAGATTCACAAGGCGTTTTTGGACTCGTATAAATCGCCGTTGTCGCTCATCTTCATCGATGACATCGAGAGGATAATCGATTATGTGGCCATCGGACCGCGATTCTCGAATGTGGTGCTGCAGACTCTGCTGGTGCTGCTGAAGAAGGTTCCGCCGGAGCACGGAAGGAAGCTGCTTATTATCGGAACGACGAGCTGCCCAGAGCTGCTGCAGGACTTGGGACTTGTGCAGGCATTTGGCGTCAACCAGAGCACCTCCTTGCTAGAGGATCCACTGCAGATTGCTGAAGTGCTCAGAGTTGCGGCTCATCTGACGGAGAGCGATGCCGAGGCGATTGGCAATGCCATCACCAAGCCCATTGGAATCAAGACGTTGCTGATGGTGGCGGAGATGGCCAAGCAGGGATCGAAGAGCGGAGCGGTCAACGTCAATGTGTTCCTCGAATGTCTGCATACAGTTGGGTACTAGAAATGGATAAGAATATCATCTGTTAGATACGCTACTCAGCCTCACTGAGCCAAAGCACCAATACCGTGATGTTGTCGAGTGATCCTCTTCGCAATGCCTCTTCTGTAATATAGCGTGACATATCTCGTTGTATCTCGCGTCGCTGCGTCGGCAGCGATCCATCTAAAACTTCATGGACATAAGAAACCACCTCCTGGCTCGTCATGACGTCGAACAGGCCGTCCGTCGCGAGGAGCACGAAGGCATCCTGTTCCTCGTCTATGAGAGAGTGCGCGAGGTCCGCTTTGTTGGTGACCCACGGTCGCTCCGACCGATCGCCAATCGACCGCGATAATGCAAGGTTGCCGTTGATTCTGAACACTCCGGTCTGCTCTATCGGATTGCCTTGGCTGTCCACTTGTCCGCACCAGTCTACTCTGCCTCCCAAAGCCACGATCCGCTCTCGCTCTTGTCTATCATTCGGTTTGTGGTCTCTCGTCAAGTCTATTGCTGTTCGGCCGCGGCTGAGAATTGCTCTCGAGTCACCAACGTTGGCAGTGACAATCGATCTGCTGCCATCTTCTACATTCTCGTGGATCACCACCGCCAGGGCCGTGCTCCCCTGGAAGCTCCAGTGGCTGATGCTCCCCACCTCGTCGTCCACCTTGTCCAAGGCCGCTTCGAGCGCCGATGCCACTATCGACGGTTGCGAATGGTGCTGGTAGATCGATGCATCGATGGCCAGTGCTGCAGATGTTGGTAGAGCGGCCTGAAAGTTGGCGTACAGGTTCTGCCGCAGATACCGGCTGACGGCCGCGCCTCCGTGTCCGTCGAACACGGCCGCGAATCGTCCTTGCTCGACGAGGTATTCATCCTCCATGTAGAGCCTCTCTCCTTGGACCGAACTGGCCGAGTGTAGCAGTGGTTTCCCTGTCAGCGAGGATAGAGCCGAGGTTGCAGTTGCGTTGGAAGCGGCTTCTTCGTCGCTGTAGGTGCTCAGATTCCCACCGTCGGCGTCATCGGAGCCGCCCCGTCGATAGAAGCTATCAATTGCAACGCGCCTCCCGATTTTGTCGCCGTGATACAATATTGACCACGTACTCAACCGCCGAGACTCCACTATAGAAGGCGCAACGCCAGCCAGCATCGCGATGGCCAATCGAAGATTCGCGTGCATCGTGATTTGCAACTCCAGAAGGATACCGCAAAGATAAAGATGAACCGTGAGGACTGAAGTCGGGGAGCGTCAATCGTTAGATGGGTGCCGCGAGTGCTGAGCTCTATTCCGACGAGCTACAATTACAGTGCCTCATCCGCAGCAAAATAGAAGCGCTATGGTCTCCTCCCTCCTCCCTGCCGCCATCATCGTCAGCTTCACTTCGTGCGTCAGATGCGTTGATTGGGGAGAGCGTCTCGCCACTCGAGGCCTGAAAATTTTCACTTTTGGGGCCAGCCCCCCAAATACGACGCGTAAGCCCAATCTTTTCCTCCTTGCTTCACCCTCCTCCCGCTCCTCCTGCGATCTCCCTCGACCGAGGAAATTATCATGCCGGCCGTTCAAAACGAAACAGAATACCAACTTTAGTGGGATACTTAGTCCAGACGATGTGCGCTACACAGTGCCGAAGAACCCCGGCTCTGCTTCCGGGGTCCCTTCGACCGCCCTGTCCCTCTGCTCGCTCTTCATGGAATCCAGAGAATCGCGGTGCACTCTCCACGCCTCCTCGTATTCAGCTTTGGTCACAGCTCTCGTGCCATAAAATTTCCTGACCAGAATCATTGCATCATTATCTCCAGCCTTTGCAGCAATCAACCAGTGCTTCATGGACCTCTGCATGGCTCCGTCGTACTTTTCGATCGTGGCGAGAGATTTTCTAGCGTTGATATCACCTCTGATTGCGGCAAGCTCGTAAAATTTCTTCCTCTTCTTGCCATTGGGTTGAAAACCTCCTTCGCCTGAGTATAAGTTGCCAAGATTGCAGTATGCCTCTGCCGAACCCAGTTCGCCTCCTCGTTTGAACAGTTGCATAGCCCTTTGAGGATTGACTGTATACCCATGCCTCCCATAGAGGATTGTCACCCCCATGTAGTTGTAAGCGATGCCATCGTTCAATTTCATCCGCTTCAGAACCCTCTCGAGCAACTCCTCATCACATGTCGGATTTTCGGTGCGGCAAAATGGGCAGGGCGCCATGCCATCAGGGTCCAAATCATCAGCTTCGTACATACATCCCAAACACACCTCCTTCCCGCAGCAGCTCATATAGGTTTTGTGTGTCACGTGAAGTGGGAGCGGTAAGAAGCATATCGCACAATCCTCTGTCGGGGGGTGCGGCCGGAACAAGGCTTCCTCGTGCAATTGCAACGCTCGTTCTTTACATGCCGTTTTGTGAGCGAGCCAATGATTTGATTGGCAGTCCTTGCTGCAATACTTTGTTTCCTTGCACGAACTGCACTTCTTCATCCCTTCGCCGTGCTTGTTGCAGTTGGAGCACACGTCCTTATTTGAGACGTTCTCCGTGCGATCATCGTCGCAGGCATCCCCCGCATCGCCCTCCTTTGACTGCTCCTGCTGTTCGATTTCAGATTGTTTCTTCATGGCGGAACACAGCTCCGCCATGCCATCGCCACTGCTATCAGGAGCATTCTCCGCGGCATGCGGATCCTTTTGGTGCTCGCCCTTCGCGGTCGCCTCGCTCATTGATCTAAGTAGCTATTTGATTTTCTTGCCGATTGGAGCTTATGAGGTGAGCAAGAGGCAAGTGGGATGCTGCCGGTGACGTCGGTGTGCTGTGGAGGAGGAGGGGGTGGTGCCGCGGCTCAATCAAAGGGAAGGAGGGTTGTGGGTTGTTGTTGTTGAAGGAGGTTGATTGAAAAGGTTGAAGGTGAAAAGTGAGGAAAGGGGATGCCCCCTTTCCCTTTGTACAGAGAGGACTGTTGGAGCAAAGATATGTGGTTCCCCGTCAAGCGGGGACCTACAAAAAACGCCGCGTGCCCCCCAAAACCAAAACCTGCAGGCCAGGCATCACAATCACAAACCACAACACGGCGGCGGTCCTGCACCGACGGGCGCCCTACCAGCTTTGGCATTGCCGTTGATTCGTTAGAGGAGGCCGTTTTACTTATTGCAATTCGCACACAAGATATTATGAGCATCTTCGACGCGCCCGGCCCGGGCTCCCGGAACCTCAGCCCCCCTCTGACCAAATGCACCGACGTCCCCCAGTTCACCGCGTTGCAAATGGAGGCTTCGCGCTTCCGCCGCGATCCCAAATTGCACCTCAAGCACTTATTGGCCGACGCCTTCCGCTGCCAAGGATTGATGACCGTCCACAAGACTTCTCCGGCGTTCGAGGAGGGCAAGTCGGTCGATACTTCCGAGCGGTCAGGGGCGAACCACCGGGAGGCGGAGGAGATCTTGTTGCGCAGAGATAATTCGGGGAACTCCTTGAGCGGCGTCGAGGGCGTCCCCCGCTGGAGCACAACCAGTCAAAGACGGATCATCCTGGATTATAGTCGGCAGCACGTGACGGGCGAGACGATGGAACTGCTCTTTGATTTGGCCGATCGGATGGGCCTCACCGAAAGGATGACCGAGATGCGGAGCGGTATGAACATCAACTTTACCGAACGGAGGGCGGTGATGCACCATGTGTTGAGGATGCCGCGGGGGTACGACTTTGCACCCAACAATTCCATACTCGAGGATGTCCATAGTGCTCTGGATCGGATCGAGAAGTTCTCGGAGGAGGTGCGGGAGGGGAAGATAAGAGGGTCAACCGGCAAGGAGTTGAAGAACATCGTGTGCATTGGCATTGGAGGGAGCCATTCCGGTCCTGAGGCGGTGGGAGTGGCGCTGCGCGGAGATGGTGCTGCATCAAAAGCGGTAGAGGGACGGGGATCCACGTTGCGGTTCGTGGCAAACGTCGACCCCGTGGACTTTGACCTGAACTGCCGCGATCTCAACCCGGAGGAGACGCTGATCATCGTCACGAGCAAGTCGTTTACAACAGCAGAAACAATGCAGAATGCTCGCACTGCTCGGAGATGGCTGGTGCGCATCCTTTCGAAAGTGTCGCCCGGTCTGTCGGAGGAGGACATTATTGCTCACCACTTTTGCGCGGTGACCTACTCACCGAAGGATGCTGCGACCTTTGGCATTCGGGGCAACTACACGTTTCCCATCTGGGATTGGTCCGGTGGGAGATTCTCGGTGTGGTCGGCCGCGGGCATGCTCCCGCTAAGCATTCACTACTCGTATGCCGTGGTGAAGCGACTGCTGGATGGGGCTCACGACATTGATGAGCACTTCTTCACCTGTCCACTCGGAGGAAACATCCCGGTGCTGCTAGGACTGCTGGGTGTGTGGAACTCAACGTTCATGGGCTATCACGCCAGAGCACTGCTTCCCTACTCCCACGCATTGCGCAAACTCCCAAGTTTGGTGCAAAAGTTCGACATGGAGAGCAATGGTAAACGAGTGACTGCTTCCGGGGTGCCTCTGCCTTTCCACGCGGGCGAGATCGACTTTGGCGAAGCAGGGAGCAACGGCCAGCACAGCTTCTACCAGTTGTTGCACCAGGGACGGCCGGTGCCTGCCGACTTTGTCGGATTTATGGAGAGCCAATCAACAATCGACGAGGCGTATCAAGACGAGCAAAAGGGCCGCGCGGGCGCCGACGGATGGGATGCTGAGTTGGAAGTCAGTGGCCACGACGAGCTCATGAGCAATTTCTTCGCCCAGCCCGATGCGTTGGCGTACGGGAGAACGCTGAACGATCTCATCCAGGAGGGAGTGGAAGAGCACCTGCGACAGCACAAAGTGTTCCCTGGAAATCGCCCCTCCTGCTCCATCCTCATGACCAAACTCGACGCCTTCGCCATCGGCCAAC
>JALLAP010001360.1:0-11485 GCA_036939355.1 Thalassiosira profunda | reverse complement strand
GCAAACAGCAATCGAGTGGAAATTTGCGGGCTCGATGCAGCCAACGCCGACGTTCGAGGGGGCAATGCGAGGGATACCATTCTTGTGAACCAGGAGTGTGGGGCGGCTTCAGGAGACAGCCCTGCTGCAGCGACTGCCCAGAATTACTCTCTCAGCTTTGCGACATTCGATGGCAGTGACGAAGTCAATATTACTGACGGCCAGGGTGATGTCATCATAACGTCCGGCACGGGAACCGTTGGGGTATCTGCGTCCGACGTCGACGGTGGACTGAGCATAATCTGTAATTCAGATTGCACTCATACGGTTGGTGCTGAAAATATCGGGGGAGACGTCGTAGTTCGAACGCCAGGGGGGACAGGCGATCGTATATCTTTGGAGAACGTGGTGGGGGGTGTGGACATAACGACTGGAGCTGGAAACGACCACGTGGATGTGGTCAGCGTCACGGGCGACCAAACCATTGCCACGGGCGGAGGGGATGACACGATTTTGGTGCGATCAGTCGACGACAACACGACGCTCACCATCGATGCCGGAGACCCATCTGAGACTGACGCAAACAGCAATCGAGTGGAAATTTGCGGGCTCGATGCAGCCAACGCCGACGTTCAAGGGGGCAATGCGAGGGATACCATTCTTGTGAACCAGGAGAGTTGTGAGGCTTCAGGAGACAGCCGTGCTGCGGCGGCTGCCCAGATGCACTCCCTCCGCTTTACGACATTCGCCGGCAATGACAAAGTTGTCATCGACAGCACTCCTGGCCAGTGCTCTTTGGACATCGACATGGGCGATGACAATGATGCCATCGAATTATATGGGCTCGGGTATGGGTGCAACGCGACCGTCTTGGGAGGCAATGGCGACGACACCCTTAAAGTGGACGGGTCTCCCAACCCCTTCCAAGAAGGGACCAACACCATGGACGGAACGAACCTCGACTGGCATGGCGGGGATGGAAAGGACACTCTTGACACAGTCTTTGTTTCTTCTGGAACGACAAACCTCAACTTGGTTGGCGATAACGACCCGAACGCGGGCGAAAACTTCGTGAACATAGAGTGCGCCGACATCGCCTGCATTGTCCTGAGCAGGGAGAATTTCCTCGCCAATATTCACTATCCCGGCAACAGAACTACCTCGTTGGAAAGGATCAACAAGGGCACAGATCAGTTTGTTTCCTCTCTGATTCTGAAACTGAACGGTGGGGAGAACGAAGTCCACTTTGACGACACAATGTGCATCATGGTCAGTTCCTCCTTCCTTGATGCTGGTCGGCCTTGATCACTTGCCCCCTATTTGCTGACTTGGCTTTTGCCCTTCTTTCTTCCCTTTTCCAGGATGTGTTCGGCGGCCCGGACAACGACGTGTTCAAGGTTGGCCAGATGTACAACTCAGAGCGCACCGAGGCTTATGGCGTCAATCTCCCAGAAGACAAAGTTGAATGGACCTTGACGACCAAGGGCTTCCTTTCGAACGGCAATACCAACCCACTCTCTATCTCTGGTGGATTTGGGGTAAGGAGTGTGGGGCTAGTTCGTGTGAAGCCATTGTGGGGTTACGTGCCGATGCTAACGAGCCTCTCTTGCGCCCCTCTCTCCTGCCTCTGTCTCCTGCCTCTGTCTCTGCTGCCACCGATAGAACGACACATTTAACGTCCTGCGTAACAAGAAAGTCTTGGACCTCAATGGAGACTCAGGTGAGCGAACGCACGCTCTGCCTTCTTCCATCCGATGCCAGAGCTGTTTCGTCTTTACATGCTCATGACTCACTGCAATTCCGGACCATTTTTTATACGCAGACAACGACAGCTTTGTGGTCCGTTCATTTGCCGCCCTAGCCATTCTCGAAAATGGGACCTTAGCTGACGATACTGAGGATGTGAAAATCAGGGTCTGTGATCTGACCTTTTCTGACGGGAACGACACGCTCGCTGGGGACGCTGGCGACGCAGTTAACGCCACCAATGCCACCTCCTGCGGGTCCAACGATATCATCGTCGAGCCCCCAGCCATTGGATCGAATTCTTCCTCTGATCCTGACTACGTTGTGAATTCGCTGGTTGATATCGACGGAGGGACAGGGACGGACAGGCTTACGATCGTCGGCACAGAAGTAAGTGCATTCGTTTCTGGCAGTTCCATCTGGTTGCTGTATGTGGTGCCTCTTCTAACGTGCCCCCTACCCCACAGTTCGGCGACAAGTACGTGGTGCAAGATGGCAAGATATTTGGGGGTGGGCTTACGGTGAAATTTACGAACATCAATCTGCTAGACGTGACGGGCCAAGAGGGCGACGACGAGATCTACGTTTTATCGACTAACCCAGACCTCCTGTTGGGATTGTACGGGGCACTGGGATCGGACACATTCGTCATTGCACCAGACAGGGTCGATCCGGTCATCTCTCAAAACCTCCGAGGACACCGCGGGATTATTGAGCACGCGGTGACTTCTAACGATACAGCTTATGATGGACTGAAAGTGAGAGGCGTGCAGTGCGATGTACTGGATAATGATGGCCTCTATGGATACGTCAGCGTTTTTGACGACGACCAAGGCGGATTCCACCTGATGGACGAAGATGGCGTTGGCAACTTTTCCTTCTCCATTTTTCCCACCACCCCTCCGCAGGATGATGTTGTTGTTAATGTGGTCGCTCCGGCAGCACTCGATGGAATGCGCTACGTCCTGGTAAATGAAGAGAATGCAACAACGTTGAAATTCACAGCAGGTGATATGAGGCCACAGAAGGTGTCTGTTGAGTACAACCCAGCTGTGAGTAAGCTGGGCATTACAGAGAAGAACTTGCTCATCAAAATTGAGGTCGCCGTGGGGCCGACTGAGGTAAGCACTTTGTTTTTGGATCCCTTCAATCACTGCTGGATTGGACCCCACGTCTGACATTTTGGACTGTTCCCGCGCGCAAAGAATCCAACCGGATCCCCAACCAGTAATCCGACAGAGGTGAGTACATCTCCTTGATGCTGAGGTTGTGTGCAATGGAGCTTCTTCGTCTCTGACACCTTCGCATGCTCTGATGCCCTCAGTCTCCCACGAACAACCGGACCGAGGCGCCGACCGAATCCCCAACCAGCGATCCGACGGAGGTGAGTACATCTCTTGCTGAGAGGTTGCAATTGTGACGGAACTTCGTCTCTGACGCCTTCGCGTGCTGCGATGTCCTTTCTGCAGTCTCCCACGAACAACCAGACCCAGTCGCCAACGACCAGTCCTACTCCCCTACCGGCCCTTACCAAAGATGAGAGGTTCATCCGTGCCGAACAATCCGTGCTTCCCATCGACATCCGGCTGATTCCTTCCGTCGTCAATGCGGAGGGCGCCAAGTCGGTGACTATTCAAGAGAAGCGCTACGGCACTGCTGTGGCGGAAGGCCCGTACGGGTTTGACGCAACATACGACGTGTACTTGAGGCCATGCTCGGCAGAGCTTCTTCGCGACATCAGAGTCACTATGATAGAGTCAGTCCCCTCGCAGATAGATTTGAGTCCGCCAGAGTTATTGGGGGCGGACTTTAACAATACTGAATGCAAGGCTACGGTACTTGTCAAGGCAAGGGACGATCCGGACGCGGAAGGAGATCACTACGTCAACATCCGACACGTGGTCACGAACAGGAATGATGGCAACAATCCTGTCTTACTGTCAGACGACAGCCCGCTACTCGCTGCAAACGTCTTGGTGCAAATCTACGATGATGATATTGGAGGGGTGATTGTTCGCGAGAGCAATGGGATTACAGCTCTCGCCGAGATCGATGAGGAGGACAACAATGGGACGGTGCCTTCTCGCTTTTATGAGGACGAGTACGAGATACGGCTGACACGAGCGCCAAAGGAAAACGAAACTGTGACCATTGACATTGCGTCAATTGCAGTTGCCAGCGACTACAAGAGCTTATTCACCCCCACTTACCGAAACCTGACAGCCCGCAACCAGGTCTACATTGATGGCAACTTGACCCAAACTCTGACCTTTGACAGCTCGAACTGGTCGAACTGGACTCTGTTGAAGGTGACGGCAATAGACGATGACGAAGAGGAGGGTGTGAACTTGCTCAACTTCGCCTCTCAGCCTTCCAATTTGGTAAGAACACTGTGACTGAGTCGGCTTGCTGGCAAGCTGTTGGAATCCTCGCACCTTCTCATCCACGTGTCGTGTGTTTGTGCGCTTGCTTCCCATATTCAGGGGCTGATCCAAGGCCCAATATTCATTTCTGGAGGCGACTCGCCCAACGTTCCTGGTCTCGCTTTCCCGCTCATGCTTCCAGGAGAGATCAACCCCGACACATTCCAAGTGCCTCCGAACGCAGCGCCCATTGACGAGACGAACGCATTAGTTGTCGAAGACAAGCAGGTGGACAGAATCATCTTCAACAACGTGGACGTGCGCGGGAACTTGTCGTCGGTCGGAACATTGACTCCGGGCGTATTCAGTGGAATGACGATGGGACAAAACATTTTTATCCAGACCCTTGGGCCGTTCAGTGGCATTGCGTACGAGGGCATCGAGGTCATCACTTGGAATTTGGGCGACGGAGTAGACTCCATCACTGTGGAGAACACCTCTGAGGCCATTCACGTGATGAATCTCGGCGGAGAGGACGATGACGTCACAGTGAAATCCCTGTCTGGCCCACTTCTGATCAACGGAGAGGGGGGCACCGACTCGGTCCGCGTCTCGTCAGACGAGGACAAATTAGAGCAAATTGATGCACTGCTGTGCTTCGATGGAGGGGGGGAATCGGACGACGACGTCCTCACTCTCGACAACTCCGGAGATTGGGATCTGGACGATGTGTTGGTGGTCACTCGTCTTATGGTGCAAGTAGCAAGCATGGAAGCGCCCGCCCTTAAGTTGGGCGCGAACGAAAGCCTGGGCGCACCGGCCCTCGAAATGGGTGCAAATGAAAGCGCGCCTGAGATGGGCACAAATGGAACAAAGAATCCAATTCTTCCTCGCGACTCATACCTTATCAATCTGCGGAATGTTGCCGGCGGCAACTTCACCCTCACTGTATATGATCCAGAAACCGGTGCGAGTGCCACAAGCAAGACCTTCGACTACAATGATGATGTGACGGCAAAGGAACTTAAGGCCGAGTTGAATGCGCTCATCCTGGGTGGTCCGCCAGATGGTTTTTGTGATGGCCTCCCGAAGAGCTGTGGTCAGAGCTCTGAATCTTGTTGCACGGACTCCGTCGACGTTTGGCGATTGGGTGATAGCGACACGTTTGCCATTTTCTTCGTGGGCGAGAAGCTGAACGCGGGCGTTACCCTCGAGTTGGACAAAGGCTCAGATGATTCCTTGTACAACGAAATCTACCTGAACGCCACGAACGACATCCTGGGCGTCAATTCCGATGTCGCGTATACCAACGTTGACTTCCTTCATGTCAAGATGGGGCATCAAGACATTACTTCGAATGTGCGGGGCACAAGTGCCGCGACGTACCTCTACACGCAGGAGGGGCACGACAAGTTCTTCCTTGCCTCCGATGCCGTCGAGAACGAGACGACTTCTTCTACTACCGACGTCTTGTACGGATTCCTGGACTACATGGGAAAAGACTTGCACATCCTTGCTGGCAGCGGCCGACATCGGCTTCTCATGTCCGACGCCTTCAGCACCGTTGCCAAAGGCAGAGGCGTTGGGGGACCTGCCGAGCTGACAAACTCGAGTCTGACTAATCTCCACGAGACTCTGGGCGACATCTACTTCGACTTCAGCACGAACGATACTCTGGATGTTGACGGAAATTGGTACGGCGGCATCGACCTCTGGCTTGGAGGGGGCGACGACCGCCTGAGCGTGACCTCCGTCCAGGCCTTGCCTCCGTACCGAACAACCACCAGTGTTCATGCTGGAGATGGAAGAGACGTGATTGGCATCGATCTGGAGGACTCTCCTCATTCGCTTTTCGTTGGAAACGGTCAGGCCGGCGATGATGTGTTGGATGCTTCCAGTTCCTCGCTTCCTGTCATCCTCTTTGGCGACGGGGGCAACGATGATTTGGTTGGGGGAGCGGCCGAAGACGTGCTCATTGGGGACTACGGCCGCGTCTTCTGGGAAGACGAGAACGGGACCGAGGTGGCCCGGGTCGGCGGCGGTGGCTACGGAGACTACACAGATGGAGAAGTGAGGCAAATCCGCCGCATTGAGGTGGTGTTTCCTCCGCCAGAGATTAGAAACGACACTGATTTCGACTTGGCAGCTGGGGGTGACACCATTCTTGGCAATGGCGCAAGGGATGTCATTTTTGGAGGAGGGGGCGAAGGAGACGAGTTGCACGGGAACAACGGCTCTGATTTCATACTGGGCGATTTCGGCTTATTGATCTTTGATGTGAACGACACTCTGAGCAAGAACTTGTACGGGATCCGCTCCATCGATTCGTACAACTGCAGCGCTTTCGTTTTGGAAGAAACTTCTGCCCCTAGCAATGAGTCCTCGACGACTCCTTCGCCGTCGTTGCAGCCAAGCGTTTCCCTCCAGCCCACAGTGGAGCCGACCATTACCAACTTTATCTACGGAGATGGCGGCGATGGTAAGTGCCTGGCAAATTCCCGGTTGTTGATTCTGCTCAGCTACAAAGATCTTGTGCTCACTCCACTCCACTGATCTTTTTCTGATAGATATTCTCATTGGGGGAGCATCCAGCGACCAGTTGGAGAGCCATGAAGGAAATAACTTGGCCGTTGGGGACTGCGTATCCATTCGTTTCGATTCTACGTATTTCATTGAGAGCATCACCTCAACGTCTCCAGACATTGGCGGCGATGATATAATTCTTATGGAGGGTTTTGGCACCGATGTGGCCGTTGGCGGGATGAGCCGCGACGCAATAAATTGCAGCGGCGGTTTCAACATTCTGGCTGGCGACTCTGCGGAAATATTGTTCTATCCAGCTGAACTAGCACTGGATCCTCCCCAGGATCGTGACGAGGGCTACTTCTGGAGAGTGCCAATGAGCATCGAGACCACTGCCTGCGAGCTTGGAGGGAAGGACCTCTTGTCAGGTGGAAATGGGACTGATTATTGCCTTGGTGGCGCGTTCGGGGACGAAATCCATTCCAATGACGGGCCCGATCTAGTGTTTGGCGACCACGCTAAGGTCTTCCTCTACGAAGATCCCCCCTTCAAGCTGCTCAATGCCACCACTACGAATGCCAGTTGCTCGCCCGGTGTCGATGACATAGATCTTGGCGAAGGGAACGATATTGCGTTTGGGGGCGCTCTTGGAGACACAATCAGGGGCGGTGCCGGGCAAGATGTGATACTTGGCGACTTTGGCGTTTGGCGGGATGGGGAAGAATTCCTGAGAAATCAGTTCTTTGAGTCGATCTTAGACGAGTACGAGCATGCCGGGGCAGACACGCTCTACGGAGGCCCCGGTGACGACATACTCATGGGACAAGAGTATGGTGCGTGGCTCCCTTTGTTCCCTCTCTACGGCCGCTTGCCTCGTCGTTTCCCGTTCTCACGTCTGTTCTGTTTCCCTTTGCTCTATTCCAGATGATTACATTGATGGCGGTGCTGGCTCTGACGACATCTATGGAGGGCACCATAAGCGAGTGAGTTGATTATCTAGTGTGCGCTTGGCCTTGCCCTATCAAAAAATTGTGGCACTCAATCCCGTTGTACGCTCAGTTTGGGAACGACATGAACGACACCCTGTTAGGGGGGGACGACGACGACGTGATCCTCGGAGACAACGGAGAAATTTTGAGGGAGGCGACGGAAGTAGAGACAGATTTCCCGTGGACGGTCAATGTATGGCGTCACTACCCTGCCCCTTTCGAGTCCGAGACAATACGAGACGTGAGGAGATATGGCAAGTGAATCGGGTCTTTTGTAGCACCTCTTCTATGCGTTTGCCTTTCTTACCCCAGATCCCCTGTGTCTCGTTCTAGATGACATTGACTTCATTTTTGGCGACGACATACTGCGAGGGGGCAATGGCAACGATCAGCTGCACGGTCAAAGGGGCGACGATCATATTTATGGCGACGACGGCGATGATGAGCTGTACGGGGAGCTCGGCGAGGACCACTTATACGGTGGTTTGGGGAATGACATTTTGATTGGCGATGTCGGCTATGCTATCCGCCGCTATTCGGAGAGAAACCCCATCGTCACTTCGGCTTCGTCAGACATTGTGGGCAATCCTCTTGAAAGTCCCACGTTGCCTGGCGTTTGCACTGACGGGTCAGGACCCTGCTCGGCCACTGATTTGAGCGAGTGTGATTGCGCTACTCCGACAGCGTCGTCCAACTTACTGTTTGAAAGGAGACTTCAGGAGACCAAGTGTTGCACCGACAACTCTTTCATGACGTGCACCAAAAACAATGATTGTGGTGGCAGGTGTTTAGAGAGCGCATGTCCCACCACAGCTGTGAGTATTCTCGTTGGAATGAATCATCCTGCTGGCGCAAGGTGCTCACATAATTCTCCTTTCTTCCTACCTCAGCCGACCAAAAGTCCCTCGGCTGCCCCGTCATCCGGCCCCACTTCGCCGCCTTCCACGGTAAGTTGCTCGCCTGAACCTTTCGTTGATTGCAATCGCATCGCATTCACATCGACCACTCGTCCTTCAACAGAGCCCAACAAACAATCCAGTGGGACCGACCACACCGAGCCCAACGTCGTCGCCCACGAAGGTCAGTTTTTGTTTGTCAGGCCAGATATCCACGCTCTTCGATTCCGCAGCTAACTCACACCCTTGCGATCACAAAGAGCCCAACTGGCTCGCCTTCGTCAAGCCCGACGTCCTCTCCTTCTTCGTCTCCTGGCTCATCCGGCCCGACGTCGCCGCCTTCCACGGTAAGTTGCTCGCCTGAACCTCTCGTTGATTGCAATCGCATCGCATTCACATCGACCACTCGTCCTTCAACAGAGCCTAGAGCCCAACTGGCTCGCCTTCGTCAAGCCCGACGTCCTCTCCTTCTTCGTCTCCGGGCTCGTCCAGCCCAACGTCCTCTCCTTCCTCGCCTCCTACTTTCACGTGTGGATGCGCAGGTTTGCCTGCTACCACGTCCGTGGGAGCTCGCAACGTGTGGAAAAAAGACATTGTCCTGGAAGAGGTTGGCAATATTACGAGCGTGGCGTCTATTTCTAGCCAACTTGACGTGCAGGGCATGAATGCAGAGATGGTTGCTGCGGCATCCATTGTATTCGTCGCATCTGCTTACGATAATGGAACCAAGTCGACCAATGAATCGGGGTACTGGGCTACAGACATGTTCACATACAATCTGGAACGAGCGTACAACGATCACCTTTATGGCGATGAAGGCGATGATGGTGAGTTGGCGTCAACTCTTGCTCTCAGTAGCCACCATGTCGCACAGCTGTGCTCATTTCCCTCATCATCCACCTACTCCTTTTCTTGCCCTCTACCTGCCTAGTGTTGATTGGCCAGCGAGGGAATGATGAGCTTTGGACTGGAAGCGGAAACGATCTGGCCATTGGCGATGGAGGAAGCTCGGCCATATCGACCAACATGGACCTCCCACGCATTTACGAAATCTTCCGGAGCTTCGAGAGCCCAGAAGGGAGCGGCTACGCGCCAAACAAAACAGACTTTGGCTTTGCCTTCTCCAGCGAATTCGATCTCATGCCGTTTCCGTTTCGCGAGACGGATGGGTCGGGTCTGTCTTTCATTGATCAGCTCCTGACAATCGATGACGTGTCCCGGACGTCTAACGTCGTGAGGGATCGCTTTGGCATTTCGAGCATCTCCCATTCCAGTGGCCTTTGCATGAAGCCCATGTTCAGGATCCTGCCGGGATTCGTGAGTGAGACAAACATGCTCTATGGAGACGATCTAATAGTGTCAGATGAAGGAGATGACATCATCATTGGCGATTCGATTCGTGGATTTACGCCACTTGATTTGACTCAGTTGGCGGATATAGAGAATTCCAGGAAGGAGTTGGACAACCTCATAGTGGACCTCAGTGTTCGATTGAGCACCCTTGGGTACGACACCGAGTACTACTCTGAGTACTCACAGAACTCCACTACTGTGGTCGCCGACGAATACAACCTCACTGTGGGGTGCGACACCATATCAACGGGCAACGAGTCCAACGCCTTCGTCACGGGAGATGCGGTCACGGTCGTGGGACGCACATTCCTTGGCGGATCCTTTCCTGATCCTCTGGTTCAGATCCCGCAGCTTCTCGAGCGCGTGCAAGATGTCAAGCAGCTTCTGGTCGATACTCATTTTGCATTCTACGAGATTCATTTGGACTTGCTCGAGAGGGCACAGCTGGACATTGCTGCAGTAGAATCGCAACAAATACTGCACAGACTCAAGCTGGGGGACGACCATATCACCTCCATGGGCAACGACATTGTGGCCGGGGACTCTTCAACCCTTTACGTCCACATAGAAAGTCCTTCTCTGGGATTCGAGTTTGCCGAACTGAGCAATGCAGTGGAGGGGGATCTAGCGAAGCCTTTGGGCGATATTGTGACTCAACGGCAGGATGCGTTGACGCTGCACGTCGACACTGATTTGCGACCATCGCCGCCCTTGACTAATTCACAACAGTCTGCGCTGCCATACGCAGACGTACCGTTCAAGTTGTCCGTTGGGAACGATGTGATTGGTACATGGGATAACGAGGCCGTGGTTGTGGGCGATTTCCTAGCGCTGGGCATGGTGTACAGTGAAAGTACCTCCACGGACACTGTCCTTCGAGACTATCACAACTCAGTCGACGGATTGCGCAAGATGCCTAGTACGTATTCATTCCTGCCCACTCTCTCTTCCTTGGACAACGAGGATCGTTTCTTCAACCAGCGATACAGCAGTACAGTTGCCAAAGAAGTTGAGCCGCGACTGCGCGGCGATGAATTCACTGCACGCTCGGCGAAGAATGTCGTCTTTGGGGACTTTCTCACAGCTGCGATGTTGGGTTTCGACGGTGGGCAGGAGAGTGTCCTTGACACCACTGTCGACTTTTACGACCAGTTTCTGAATGCCGACCTGGTTCAGAATAGCGGAGATACAATTACTGCTCTCAGCGGAAACGGGAACCCAGTTTGGATTAGTCAGGTTGGGAGTGACGAAGTCATTGGATCTGTTTCCAAAGCCAAAGCGAAGATTGAGGTGGAGAAGAGGGCCAGGCGCTTCTTCGACACCCAGCTGCTGGCCAAGCAAATTGTCAATGACCTCTACATTTACCAAATTCCTTACGGATTTGAGACAAATGTCGAAGTGAGAAATACCTGCCCCAGGTCTGGCGAGGGAGGGTCTTTTGTTCCTTCCAACACTCTCTCTATTTTGCCTAGCACGCCTGAAGACGTTCAAGACAAACGTACTCCAGCTGCTGCCGAAAGCACAGAGCAGCTGTTCGAGAGAGCGTTGAGCCTCCGGAAAGCGCCAAGTATTGTCGACGCTCCGGTGGTCGGTACGAATGATGGTGCAACCAAGCATCAGCGGCTCCGTAGGCGCA
>JALLAP010001359.1:0-12355 GCA_036939355.1 Thalassiosira profunda | reverse complement strand
CCCGCAGGACCGAGCACTTGAGGAGCTGGTAGCAGTTGGCGTCGACGACGTACACTGGATACACCTTCCCGCCCTCGGACGCGTTGGCGAGGGAGAGGGCGCGGAGGAGGCCGGGGTTGTCGTGCAGCCGCAGACCCTTGCGGAACCAGTGCATCGAGACGGCGGCGTCGCCGGTCGATTTGAGGGCCGACATGGCGACGGGGCGGCGGTGGCGTGGATGGAGGGGGCTGCTTCTGATGGGCGAGAGGCCGAACGAGGAAGGGCGTCGAGCCACGCGGGATGCGGGGCGCACGAGGCCGGATGCGGTGGCGAGGAGGAGGGCCGCGATGGTGCCGACGACGAAGGATGGCGTCGCAATGGTTGCGGTGGCTAGAGGGGGCTCTGCCAAGGGGACGCGCTTCGATTTATGCGGCCAGGCCGCGGGGAGGAGGAAGGAAGCGCATCGTCATTGCAAAGTGCCGCCAACTCAGCTTTGGCGTTTTAGTGACCCAGCCAGCGCACCCACAGCGGACACACGCCGGACAACGCAGGACACAATTGCCAGGTGGAACTGCGGCTCCACCTCAGCGGCTCCAAACCAAACCAAAAGAAGGGCGGCCGCTCTAGCTGCAAGCACTCAGACTCAGCCAGCTCCTCCCATCCCATTTCCCATATCGGTACTCATCGTTGCACCATGAAGCTCTCCGTCGCCTCGATATCGCTCCTCCTCACCGGCGCCGCCGCCTTCGCCCCCGCGGCGCCGTCGGTCGTCGCGCGAGGCGTCGCTTCCGCGGCATCCGCCCGACCGAGCGCTCTCTTCGCCGGGCCGGAGGAAGAGGAGGAGGGCGGCCTCGACTTGGACCTCGGGGAGATGTTCGACATGTGCGTTTCTCTGGGCGTGTTGGTGCACATGATGTGCACTGGTTGGTGTTGGGAGGGCTGAGATACCGTGGATTGCAATCAGCTGGGCTCGATGCAGAATATCGAGTTGCAACTTGTGCATAGGACGTGCACGCTTCACTTCGGGGCGCGGGATCGAGAAGATATGCGATTCGCTGCGCGGTGCCCAAGTCAATTGGCCCGACGAAGCGGTCGCAATGCATTGGACGCGCGGTTCTTTTCGTGGAGACGGCCAGTCGCGACTATGTGCACTCAACTTTCCTCGGATCTGTGCCCGTTTTGCAACTCATCCGGATTCTGACTCACCTTCCCTCTCGTTCTCACTCGAACAGGTTTGACGCAGCGGACAAAGGCGAGGACTTTGACAAAGCAGTCGCAGATATTAAAAAGGAAAAGGAAGATTAGATAGAGTCAGAGTGGAGCGATGACGCAACAAAAGGCAACAAAGCAGAGAGCGGAAGAGCTTTACAGATCAGATTTGCTTTTGGCTCTCTGGACCGCAGAATGAACGTCGAATTGCAAAACAGCGGTCAGGCGGAACGTTGGGAACTTGGACAGTCAACGAATGCTATGCATTCCTGACAATGGTTCTTCTCGTTACACTTAAGGAAGTTGTTCTAATTCTAACCTATTCGACATCAAAGCATCACTTTGCAAACGATACTCTGCCCTAGAAACGAAGTGGGGCTCTCGTGACTCTCAACATATAGGTGCATCTCTCTTCACACGAATGTCCTACACCTCGACGTGAAAAGGATGCACGGAGGGTTCCAGCTTCTGCTGCTACAAGACCGATGGACTGGAACCCTCTCTGCAAATACTCAAACGAAACCTAGATACCCGACTCAATACGATACGCCTAATTCATCTCGCCACCCTGCAGAAGAAAGAATGGAGTGAGATGCATACAGCGAAAGACAACCGATCCAACTCTGTGGCACTGCACGAACCTGATAGACGGCCTCGGTGTCCGACCTCTTCTTCTTGGGCTTGAAGCACAGGAAGGCAGCGCCCGCCAACACGATCACGGCCGCGGCAACGATCGCCGCAATGATGCCCGGAGTCAAGGCCATCGAGCTCTCCGATCCGTCGTTGGTGACAATCTGCCCCTTCTTGTTCCTCTCGTGCCAAGTGCCGGACAGCTCCTCGTTGTAGTAGTACGAGTACTGTGCAAGAAAAAGGCAGTAGTGTCAGATGGGCAAAGTCTTTCGTGTCAAGGGGCAACTCTTTGACCGTCATCTCACCTCGCCGTTCATCTGGTTGAGAGTGTAGCACACTTCCTCGATATCGTCGGCCTCTTGCATATCGTACATGTACCAGTTGTTTTCGTTCTCCTCGTCCTCTGCATGGGCCGGAAGGCAAACTGTAAGAAGTGTACTGCTCCTTGGGCCATGAAGCACATAGATAGAATTGCTGGCTTACCCTCGGCGGCGTTGTTGTCGCCGTTGTTGTTTTGGCAGTTGTTGAAGTCCATGGCGTCTCCCTCCATGATGCCCTGGCAGTACTCGTTGACTGAGAGTCAAGATCGACAAAGGTGAGCAGGTTTTTGTAGGTAGAGCAGCGTTTGATGCAAAGGAGCCAATCAAATATCTCTCACCGGCATATTCCACCTCCTCGTTTTCGCCATTGTCCTCCTCTTCCTCCTCGTCTGGGTCATCAAACTCCTCGTCGAGGCAGCTCGTGACCTGGCTGAAGGCGTTCTTGATGTAATCCTCGGCGTAGTTCACGAAGTTCGTGCCATCCTCATTGTCGTTGTACGGATTGTAGGCGTCCGCGAAAGTTTTCTGAGAAGTGTAGAGGGTGCAGGCGTCGTCGACGAAGACGGCCAGCTCAATGGTGTCTCCGTACGGGGAGCACATAGCGCCAACGTACAAATCAAGGTTGCCCCACTGCTGGCCCGTTTCCTTGCATTCCGCGAGTTCCTGGATCCACTCCGATACCTCGTTGTCCAGCTCCTCCTGGTCGTTCTCGTCCTGGTTTTCCTCGTCGACGTAGCACTCGTACGCCTGGCACTGCTCGCAATCGATGTAGTTGGCAAGCTTCCGGGTGATGGCGGCGCGGCTGAGCTTGCGGTTGGCCGTCTTCAGCTTGCGGTCTGAGATGAAGGCTGTGAGAAATGTGCCCGAGGGTGCGCAGGAGGTTTGGTGTGCATCAAAGCGTACCTTTGTCGTCTTCCTCTCCCTCCTCGTCCTCCTTGTCGTTTTCCTCCTCGCCTTCTTCTGTGGGATTGATGAGCTCATTGTCAGCCGAGCAGCCGGACTGATGACAAATTGACAGTCGGCGCCTACTCTCACCTTCGCCCTCCTGCTCTTCTTCGTCCTTGTCATCCTGCTCTTCTTCGTCCTCCTTGTCCTCCTCCTCATCCTCGTCTGTGAGATTGCGCGCGAGATTGGGTTAGTCAAAGCAAAGTCATCGATGGCGCGGCGGAAGTTAAGCTCACCCTTCTCATCCTCCTGATCCTCCTCGGCGTCCTCGTTATCTTCCTCCTGTTCCTCCTCCTCGGCGTCCTCCTCGGCTTCGGCCGCCTCTTCGTCCTCGGCGTTGCAAAAATCCTCGAATTCGTTGCACTTTTCGCAGTAGTCGACCCGCTTGTTGCTTTGGTAGGTGGCGATGTTCGCGAGGTAAGTCGGAAGATCGACGATGAACACGTCGTAGTCTCCTGCGGCGCCGGCGTTGGAGGTGACAGGGGTTAGTTAGAGTTCAGTGTATGTCCAGGATCAGCGCGATGAACACGCATCTCATGAGCAACCACCAAAAAGTCCGATCGATTGATGCTTCGCCCTACTTGCCTTGGTCGTAGAAGCAGTCGTCGCCCTTGCAGACGTGGAACAGCACGAAGTTCTTGACGGCCACGACCTGTCCGGCCTGCGCGTACGCGACAACCTCGTCGTCGAACAGATTGTCGTCGGAGACCTTCGTAGAGTGTTCGGTCGGGATGAATTGCAATTAGAGATCGATGCACAAATGCAAGCACAAGCATTGATGGAACGAACGCACCTTCACGTCGATGCACTGCGAGAACTTGAGGTTGTACGTCCCGTCAATCTCGAACTCGCCGTCGCCCTCGAGGCGACGGTTGGCGCCCGCCTTGTACGGACGGGCCTTCTTCAGGAGGGCGTCGGTGCCCGGATCCCCGCGGCGGAGCATGCGGTTCCCGAGCTTGACCGTCTTCGTGGCGGGGGCGGCGGCGGAGGCCGCGGCGACAGCGGACGCCAGGGCCAGGAGGGTGAACTTCGCCATGGTTGGGGGTCGGTCAGGACGATTTATGGGGGCGCGGCGCCCCCATGTGCTTGGAGGGAGCCGTTGGCGTTTTCTGTGCTGTCTTTCTCGAGCGCGGAAAGCCATTTCGTACGTGGGCTTGTGAGATCTTCTCAGAGTACGCGTGGGCCAGTTTTCAGTTCAACAACACAGGCGATCCAAAAATCAGGTGCACCGACGATGGTGCCCGTAGCCCTTGCTTGAGCGCCCGCATCCAACGACCAACGACCCCCGCCCCCGCCCGCATGCCCTCCTCGCCCCCGCCCTCCCCCCCGCACGGCATGGACGGCGGGATGGACGGCGGCCCGCCCCCCGACGCGATGGGGCCGCCCCCCTCCCCTCCTGGAGGCGGAGGCGGAGGGGGCTCCTCCTCCCGCGGCCGCCGCGATCGCTCCCGTTCCCGCAGCCCCCGCGGCTCCCGCGGAGGTTCTCGCGACCGGGACCGCCGCCGCGACGACCGCCGCCGTCGCTCGCGCAGCCGCTCCCGCTCGCGGAGCCGCAGCCGGGAGCGGGGGCGGCACTCCCGGGGAGGGAGGCGGAGCCGCAGCCGGAGCCGGTCGTACGAGCGGCACCGGCGCAGCCGGTCCCGCAGCCGGAGTCCGCGGAGCCGGAGCCGCAGCCGGGAGCGCCGCGTGAGTTGGTTGCAACAATTATTGAATGCGTCCATCCCTTTTTGTGAGGGTCTTTTTGATGTGCGAACTTGAGCTCACATTGATTTGTTGGCTTCTCAACCAATATAATTGCAGAGGGACAGGGATCGCTACCGAGACCGCGATCGCGATTACGACAGGCGGGGACCTCCCCGCGGACCTCCTCCTGATCGTTATTACCGAGGAGGTGAGTTTGCATTCTGCCACTTGGGATCTGTTCTCTGTTCCTTCTGCTCACATCACGCGAACTCGTGTCTGATTTGCAATTCCCTTCACCCGATATTACGTGCGCAGGCGGATACGACCGCGACTACGGCCCGCCTCCCCCCGGCTTCTACGGGGGACCGCCTCCCCCCGGTCCCGGCTTCAACGGGGACTTCCCCGGCCCTCCCCCGGGCCGCAGGGGCGGCCGTCGGGGGCGCGACGACGGTCCCCCCGGCGTGAGCCTCCTCGTCCGCAACGTCTCCTCCGACATCTCCACGTCCGACCTCCAAATGGCCTTCGGCCGGATCGGCGACGTCCGCGACGTCTACATCCCCCGCGACTTCCACAGCCAGCAGCCCAAGGGGTTCGCGTTCATCGAGTACGCCACCCCCCAGATGGCCGCGGAGGCGCGGGAGGAGATGGACAAGTTCATGATGAAGGGGCGGGAGCTGGAGGTGGTGTACGCGCAGGAGAAGCGGAAGACCCCGGTCGAGATGCGGGGGAGGGTGGTGGACGGTCCCTCGGGGGGTTCGAGGGACCGGGGAGGCAGGGGAGGAGGGGGNGAGTGCGGAGAATGAGAGAAGCACACACGCAATCGTCACTCACTTCGCGTCTCTAACTATTTTTGCAGGTCCTCGTCCTTTGAGCGCCACAAGCGCCGTGAGCGCGAGCGCGAGAACTACTTCCGGCCCGACGACGCCAAGCGCGGCGACTGAGCGAGCTATATCGCCGCTGGTGTATGGGGGGCAGGCTAAGTATGAGGGGGTTGGTGTTATTTGCTGCTGACACCACTTGGGTTTGTACTGAAAGAGTCAGTTATGGCGTCACTCTTAACGTTGAAGGCCGTGACGCAAGTGTTTCGTATGAAGATCCGTGAAGGTTGAAGACTTGCTGCGCTGAAAAGCTATATTGCAACCAAGCATCAATGAAGATGAAGGCACAAGGAAGGACACGATTGCATGTGACTATATGGGTCTTAGAATCCTGAGCGACTGCATGATGTGGGTTTGTCGAAGAGTGGGTGAAGATTGAAGCGTGCCGAGTCAAGGAAGAAGAAGATAACCTTTGATTGGTTGCAAGAGAAGTAGAAGTAGGCAAGTTTGCCACGAGGGGGGCGTTCCCCGTGGCCTGGGGGGAGTATTTGTCAAGAGAATAACTACACATGAATTTACCGCCACTTCTGAAGCTATGCCAAGCGAAGATCCAGCCTGGGAGAAGACCCAAGTACGAAGGATCAAGTGGATCTCTGCGTCTGCATCCGTAGATCTCTGTCGCTGACGACACAATGCCAGACACGGAGAAAGCCATGTGTGCTGCTGCTCGAAGCAGCGCTAGGATTGTCTCCATGAGCCCATGCCGAAGGGCCTATCACGGCCCTTCAAAAAGCCTTGTGCTGGCGTGCGGCAACCTGGCCGTGCTGGCAATTTCCCCAAAGCCCTGAGTCTGCCCCTACAGGGCGGCATGTGCTAGCGTGCGGTTGCGCAGGTTATGCTGGAAAATGTCCCCAAATGGCTCAGAGCTGCCCTGCTGGATTCAAGCAGCTCGAGCGAGGAAAGCGAGCACAAGGGTCCGGTGGCCCGAAGAGCGGCCAGAGACTCCAGCCGCGCAACAAGACAAAGGTGAGTTTTGACGTTGCATGCAATCTCTAACTAGTATCAGCCAGAGCTGCGCTGTTACGTTACATATGGTACCAAACAATAAAATTACTGGCATCCATCAATGAGGAGTTTCGTTCGTATTGTTGTGCAATTGGATCAAGGTATGAACGGGAGGGAAGTTCACGTTCTCGACGGCTCGGGTAGAGTGGAGATGATTGCGAGAAGCGCAAAGAAATCGTGGTGATGTGAACACTGAACGTGATACAATAGGGTGGAAGACGCGAGGCTTCCATCTGCATTCTGGATGCACCTTGGTTCCTTCCGGCTGCCGGCTGCCGGTATCCTGCTGCAAATGAATGTCGGCCTACTAGGGCAGAGAGCGCACGTACAAGAGAGCAACAATATACACAGAGATGGCAAAGAATTTGCACCTCGATGTAATATTGGGTTGCTTATATCTCGCGTGCACACATCCAGGTCCCTATTAGTTGGCATTTCAATCACTTGCGGCTGTCCTCACACGGCAGTCACTCTTCTTCTGAGCGTGGGCACCTCCGTACGATGAGGCTAATGCCCACCTATGCATCTTGACAGTCTTGCGGAGCGTGTTATTACTGAGCCGTCTTGTCCGCGCTCCTCAGGTTGTAATGAGCCTTGCCTTCGGGCTCGGCGTTTCCGTCCTTGGCGGCGGCCTTCTCGTTGCCCTCGGCGTCAGGGTCGACGTCGTAGTCGGGCGGGAGGCCCTCGGAGCGCTTCATGTGGATGGCCCACAGCTCCTCGCCGACGGTGTGGCCGTCGGACGTCTTTCGGGGCGGCGCGTAGTCGTGGTCGTCCTCGGCGTCTTCCGGGTGCGGATCGGGCGCGTTGGCTCGATGCAGATGAACCTTCCAGAGCTCCTCGCCCTTCGAAGGAGACGTAGAGTGGGTGGTGTCAGACATCGTGCTGGTGGTCTCGGTTGATGATTGCGCTAGGTTCCTGGTTGCTGTCCGCGGCGACCTGGTCTTCCGACGATGCTGAGGTGCTTTGCTTTGCAAGTTATGGGAGAGGGCGACCTTCATTTGACGGTCTTCTGTTCTTTGTGATGTTTTGGGGGCGCCCCCTTTCCTCTTTTGTGACACCTGAATACTGATTCCTAAGTGCTAATGATTCAATAGCTCGCCAAATCGCTGGATATTTTGGGGGCAAGCCCGCGGAAGTGGGAGTCTAGAGGAAGAGGCACAAACAAAGTGGGAAGAGGCAAAAAGAGAGTCCATTTGTTGATAATATTGTCTAGTTGTTCATTGAGGGCTATACACTAACGTCTCTGGTCAACCACTTCACATCGCAGGAAAATCTTGAATCATTTCAACGAGGAATTCGTCGCTGACATTCTGAAGGTGCTTCAACACTTCCACAGTGCCCACGAACATGTCAGCCTCGTGGTATGTGACTCCCCACTCCTTGCAGAAGGACTCCACGAGCTTGTGGCACTTCTTCAGGTTGTTTCTAGGCATCATGGGGAAGAGGTGGTGGTCCACCTGGTACTGCAGGCCTCCGCAGAACCAATCGACGAAGAACTGCGGGATCCCGTGGCCGCCGGTGATGTTCCGCGTGGTCGTCACCTGAAGCTTCCAGAAGTCGGGCCGGGTGGTGGCGTCGTACACCGACATGCCGTTGTGGCCCAATCCGAAGACGAGCGCAAGGAAGAGTCCCGAGGAGCAGGTGGCCGTGAAGAAGTACATCAGCGAGTACGCCACCGACCAGCGTCCGAATCCGGTGGAGAGGACGAGCATCCACGTGTAGTGCAGGGCGATTCCAACCTTCTCCAACAGAGGGTACTGCAGTCCCCGCCTCTCCATCTCGAGCTTGGCGTTCTCCGTGGACGCGCCGAGTCCGTACGCCGTCTTGAACGACTCCCGCAGCCACGATATGCGCGCCAGCAGAAGTATGGGGAAGTAGGTGAAGGCCTGGAACTTGATCGCGTACTTGACGAAGGTGCTGTCCTTTCCGTCCGCGTTCATGGCCCGGAAGCTCTGAGCCTGTTTAAGGCTCCAGGCGAGCAGGGGCATGGTGTCGATGTCCGGGTCGCCGTCCTGAGACTCCAGCGAGCTGTTGTGAAGGTTGGGCACGGCGTGGTGGCCGTTGTGCTTGTTCTTCCACCACTGCATGGAGAATCCCTGCATGAGATCGCCCCAGAAGATGCCTGCGAGGTCTCCGTACTTGCGGTGCTTGAACACCTGGTGGTGGAGGAAGTCGTGGGCGAGCCAGCCGCACTGCTGCCAGAAGAGTCCCAAGAGCAGGGCCGAGCCGATGTGCACGGCGAGGCTGTCCGAGAAGTAGACCATGGCCACGGCCGTGAGCCACATGCACATGTTGAACGAGCACTTGTACGCGTAGAAGGGCTTGGACGATTTGAACATGCCCATCATGACGAGCTTCGCCCGCAGGTCGCGGTACCCCTTCTCGAAGTCGAGCTGGCGCTGGTCCTTGTGCTCCACCGACTCCGGGATGAGGTCGCCGACGTAAAACTTCTTCATCATGGCCTGCGATCCCTGCGCGTGGAAGGCGGCGAAGATGTCGGTCATGTCGTCTCCGGCGTGGGTGAAGATGACTCCGCCGCCGGGGTGCTCGTGCCAGTTGGACACGTCATAGACCTTGTTTTGGTACACCACCCAGGCGTCCTCAGGCGTGATCTGTCGGGAAGGAAGGGCGGAGCGAGCAGGCGGTGAGACGAGGGGCCGGTCCAACGACGGACAACGGCGGTCGTTTGCAAACAATGATAAACTCACGTGCTTCTTCACCTCGCTCCAGGTGTACTTCTCCGACTTGTCTCCCACCAGCCGCATCGGTCCGCGACTGGCCGGCCTCGCGTCGCCTCCCTTGCCCATGTTGACTGCGCGTTTCGTTGCCCTACGAACCTGACAAGATGAACACCCCTGCCGATACGACGAGAGTGAAAAATTGTGAGCGGAAGCGCCATGGTTGCGTGCGCGTTGTTGGCGTGGTGAGCAAACAGCCGACGACAAAAAGCCAGGTGGCTCGTGACGTGGCGCCGGAAGAGAGGAACAGGCTGCAACCTCCCTCCGTCCTTCTCCCCTGATTGATTGAAGCTATCCCTCCATCCTTCCCTTCCCTCGCGCGCCGCGCCGCCACCGATTTCCTTTGCGCTCGTCGGGTCCAGGACATAATCGGGTCCACCCCCTCCGCCTCCGCCCGCCCTGGCCCAAAGCTTTGGGCATCGCCTGCGCAGCCCAATCGATGCCGAAGGTTGCCCTCATCCTAATTGCAATGGCGGCCGTGGCCAGGGTCATCGGCGCGGCCCGCGGGGCCCGCCGGCTCACAAGATGTGCATCGCCCATCACATCGTGCCATCACCCCTCGAGGGCCCTCTGGAGCGCGGCATTCGCCCCGCTGTCGCCGCCAGAAAGGAGCATACCCCCTCGATCAAATGGGCAACGCTATCGATCGATGCAATCGCCCCAAGCCATCGCGACGCGGCACCGCTCCTCCTCGCAGGTCAACGACGCCGACGTCGGGGAGTTCTACGCCAATCCCGCGTCCTTCCCGGACTTCGCCTCGCTGGGGATCGCGTCGCCCTCGCTGCTGCGTCGCCTGTCGATGCCGCCGAATAGCCTGAAGCGGCCGAGCGCCGTGCAGGCCGCGGCGTACGAGACGATTGCGGGCGGGGAGAACAACGTGATTGTGGGCGCCGAGACGGGTGAGCGCCATCTTCTCATAGCTGTGCATACTTATTCATGAATGTCGCACTCAATCTTTGCATGATAGGATCTGGAAAGACGCTGGCGTATTTACTACCATTGGTGGAGGACATCTTGCGGCGGAAAAGGGAATGGAAGGCGCGGATGGAACGAGAATTCGACGGCGATGCAGACCAACTGGAAGAGCAAATCATAGATCCGGGATACGATTACGCCCGGGCCATCGTCCTCGTGCCCAACAAAGAACTGGCCCACCAGGCCGTGCGCATGGCCGCCTCTATCTGCGGCGGATTGGATCGCTGCGTCGTCTGGGGCGCCGACGCGTTGGGGAGGGATCTTCATCGGTATCCGCCCGAAGATGTGTCGGAAGAGGATATTGTTCGGCTCGCCATCCTCCCGGGCGGACTGTCGACGCCTAACGACTTTGCCCCCTTCCGCTTCGCCACGTCGATGGCATCTTCGCACCAACGGCAGCCGCCGCCAGACTTGGTCTTCACGACGCCGGCAAACCTCGGGCCAATGGCGTTGTCACCGAAGAATATCGATTTGTTCGCGGACGTTTCGACGTTGGTGGTGGACGAGGCCGACATGCTCTTGGACGGGGGTTACATCCGGCAACTGAACAATGTCCTAATGGGATTTCGGAGGGCGGATCGTTTGCTTGGCAAATATGATTCTACTTTCTTCCACCGGAAGAGCAGCGAAGGGGAGGAAGAGAATGGTGCTGTCGAAGAAGACGAAGAAAACGATTGCAGTGGGCAAAAGAAGACGCAGCACGTCTTCGTGGCGGCCACTCTTCCAGACTTTGGACTCCGCAGCGTCGACGCGTACCTGAAACGCAAATTCCCTGACGCACTCAATATCACAATGGCAGGGATGCACAACGCGCGGCACTACGGATTGGAGGACGACAGTCAAACGATATGGAACGAGGTCGAGGACAACAAGGATCGCATGAAGCGGCTTGTGGATGTCCTGAAACTGGATCGAGACGAGGTGGGAACAGACGGGCGCGGTCTGAAGGGAGAAAAGGTGATGGTATTTCTGAATACTGTGAACGACGTCGAAGGGGCGACCAATGGACTGAAGCGCGCCGGAATCAACGCCGTTCCGTTCCACGCCAAAATGTCGCTGGAGGATCGAACGTCCAACCTTGACAGATTCCGTCGGTATCGCGCACCTGTGGGTGACGAGGATGATGCAGACAACCGAAAGGACACGGTTCCAGTTCTGGTTTGCACCGATGTTGCCAGCCGCGGCCTCGACATCCCTGGAGTCACTGCGATTGTCCAGCTCCAATTTGCAGGAAACGTGGTGGCCCATCTCCACCGTATGGGAAGATGCGGCCGCGCGGGTAACCGGGATGGGCGAGGACTAATCTTCTACGGCTCCAAGCAGCGAGAGCTCGTGGAGGTCGTGCGGGAGGCCGAGGAGCAGCAGTCGCGGATGACGTTGGCCCAGGATGTGGACGATGACTTTGAAGATGGCGAAGGAAAGAAGAAGGAAGTCGGCAAAGTGGAGAAGGCTTTCAGTCGAAAGAGAGGCTTCACAAAAAAGAGGAAGAAGCAACGAAAGAGGGCAAATGAATCAGAGGAAGGGCGTAGAGAGTAATGTTGAGCTTGAACTCCCGTCTGACTGTCGCCCAGTGGAGTACGCAGGTCGCAAGTGCAACTCGCACAGCGCAGTGCCTAAGGACAGCAAAACCCCCCATCAGGCCCCTCTTGGCCTCTCTCGGCCTCTCTAAGACCAGCCGCCAAACGCAAAACATGGGCATAGGCCATTGCACATGCCTTCCCAATCCCTCCAATGGACCCAGCATAAAGGAGGTGGAGGGGCGTCGCGGCGTGTTTCGTAGCAGGAAGGGCACTTCGCAGGCTCATCGCGCAGCTTCCCCATCAAAAATTGGCCAAAAACCACCCCGGCCGAGCGGCCGAGTCAAAACGGGCCGCCAAACGCAAACCATACACCTAGACCGCTGCCCATGCCTTCCCAATCCCTCCAATGGACCCATAAAGGAAGTGGAGGGGCGTCGCGGCGGTCCTCGTAGCCAGGAAGGGCGTTTCGCAGG
>JALLAP010001358.1:0-14161 GCA_036939355.1 Thalassiosira profunda | reverse complement strand
GGCTTCACGGGCACGAATGCCCTCTTGTCGCCATAATGCGTCATGTGCTCCTCGAGCGACCGCGCCTTCCACATGGCCATCCCGAAGCTCCTCCGCGTGCACTGCTCGTTCGTCTTTTTGTTGATGTAAATCGGCCGGGCGTAATTGAAGTCGTTCAGTTTGAAGACGCCATTGTGGAAGAGGTATTGGTGGCAGCAGATATCGTTGTGGAAGTAGGATGGCATTGGCGTATCGTCAATGGTGTGCAAATCGGCCACGCTGGTGGCAATGTGAATGGAAAGTCTCAGCCTGTCCACCGGAGGGAGAGTGCTGCCCCCCGCAAGCCGCGCCCCCTTGATGTAATCGTGCATGTTGCCTTCGGGCATGAAGTCCATGAGCACCCCCAAACTGCAGTAGCCGTACACATCTGGAATGAATTGGGAAGAACTGGTTCTCTCCATGACCAACGCATCCTTCCTCTGCTCCTCGGCATATTTCATCGTGATGTCCTTGTGATACTTGCTCATCTTGTACACAAACTTCGCCTCCTCCCCGTTCAGTTGTTGCTTCATCTCCATTGCAATCCTCGATCCGCCAGTGTTGATCACCCGCATGTCATGCACGTCCATCTCGTGGAAATTGTTGCAATTGGGGAAACTCTTCATTTGCCAATCGTACATGGGCTCGCAGACGCTCCAATCGTAGCCGTCGATGAATTCGTCGGCGTTGGGCTCGTACCAGTCCTCCTTCACCTTTGGACCTTTGATGGGCATGCTTTCCTCCTCGAAACCGTTCATATCCGCAGACTTGATTAAGGGCCTGACAGAGAGATCCGCGTCAATGGCAATGGTCCAGGGCACTCTGCGCGACGGAGAAGTCTGCGTTGGTTTTGGTGGCGGAATTTCATTCTCGGCGCTGTCAGTTTGTTGCGATGCGTCGCCATCCCCGCGTAAATTGCTATGCGGTATCAATTCCTCCTCCTCCCCAGCCTCCTCCACCATTTCCGCAATATTCTCTTCCGCCAAATCATTTTCCTCGTCCTCGTCAGGCACGTGTTGCGGTGCACCGTCGCCCTCATCGGCCAGATCCCGCTCCGGCTCATCGTTCCACCGCCGCGCCCCCGGCGGCTCGAATTCGACCTCGTGGTATTGCTCCCGGGGATATTGCAACAGGCGGACGGACCCGAACCGCATCGAGACGATGGCGTACGTCGCTCCTGCAAGGACGAGCACCTTGAGGGAGTGGCTGGACCATGCCCGGGCAAGGAACGGCGAAGCTGGATTTGGCCGGGGTCGTCGTAGGGTGACTGTCCCGTTCTTCTGGGCGGGCGTGCCGTTGCCATTGCTCGTCCCTGGCGCCATGTCGGCAGGTGGGCCAGCAGCGAAGAGGGTGGTGCATGCACCGGAGGGGTTTGGTGTGAAGAGCAGCAAAGCAGCAGGGCTAGGGCAGGCTACAATAAGCCACGCACCCTCTACCTCTAAGTAGGAGTACGACGTAAGGTATCTAGGTACAACCTTTGAACGATGAAGGTTCAGCCGAGCCCCCAGCGCCTTGTTGTGCTGCTAGCAGCTGGCTGCTGCCCCGTCGACTCCTCCCCCACCCCCTCGCGGCGGCCTTCTTCCCTGCTTCCTGCTTCTCAGCCGCGCTGCTGATTGCGTTGTTGCGGCGATGGCGATGGCCGGGTCGGAAGATGCCGGGGCACTGATGGTGGGCCTGCACGCCCATCAGCTCCTGTCTTGTGCTGTCGCCCTTGTCGTCACCTGGTGGTGGTGGCGGCGGCGTTCCTCTGCAACAAAGCCCTCTGCCGTCGAACACGACAATGGTTGCAACAATCCAAATTGCCTGCGGTGCCACTCCTCGTCGCGACGCCATGTGGACGCCTTCAAGGCCAACGCAACAATGTTGCGGCGCTTGGTGAAGCTCGAGCCGGGATTGTTCGAGGACATCTCTCCTGGGCTTTGGAACGCTGTCGAGGAGAGGGAACGCTCATACGAGCGGGAAGAACGCCTTAGATCTGGATACCTCATCCAAGCGATATTGACGATGCGGCAGTTCTGGGAATCGTGGCGAACGATAAGTCCAGAAGAGGAGACAGTGTCAACAACGCCTCTGTCGCCTCAAGAGGGGCAAGATCCCACAGTGTTTATGATGCCGGGATTAGCCTCCATTCCACTGCACGATGCCAATCATTGCGAGCGCAGCTGCCCGTGTGCGCGTCTCTGGGAGTCCATGCCCAGGGATAAAACATCACCGCCGATACCGGTAACGGGGGATATCGAGGCGCTACAACAGAGTTACGATACGATTCGGACGGAGCTTTTGAGCTATCTCCGGTCATCTTCAGACTCTTTCCAGGCATTCGACCCGAACGTTTATAGGCAGGCCAGCACTGCCAACAGCAAAGGCAACCATCCAGAATGGTCCTCGGTTTACTTGTACCGCCAGGGCANGGCAGGCCAGCACTGCCAACAGCAAAGGCAACCATCCAGAATGGTCCTCGGTTTACTTGTACCGCCAGGGCATTCGGCAGTCGGAAACATGCAACGAATACTTTTCACAAACGACGGGTATCCTGGAGTCTAAGTGCCCACATCTCATTGGCGGAAAGTGCGGATTAGGATCTGTTTACTATTCAAAGCTGCAACCTAATACGAAGGTGAAGGAGCACTGTGGTCCGACAAATGTCCGGTGGCGCTGTCACTTGCCATTGGTTGTGCCAGAGGCTAAAAGTGGCGAGGAAAGCAGCTGCTTGAAGGTGGGGCTGCCTGGCGTCAGCGAACAGTGCGTGGGGTGGGAGGAGGGCGTGCCCATTTTGTTTGACGACAGCTTCCTTCATTCGGCGGTCCATTGCGATTGCGAAAGTGAAAGGATTGTCTTGATTGTGGACTTTTGGCATCCCACCTTGACAGATTCCGATCGGACCGCATTGGGAATTTTGTATCCTCCCGGGCAATAGGTTCACGCACAGAAATGGATTCCAACTGCATTCGTTTACCCTGTTTGGCAATCATCACATTCGATCGCCTGCGCAACAAACGTTATGTCGTCCCGATACCACTCAGCTTTGATCGGCGATGCCAAATCCACCAGTTTTCTTCCCACGTCGATGAGATTTTGGATGGCGTCTTTCCCAGGCGGCGAACGCTGTTGTTCGAAGAGTCCAAACGCCAGATGATTTGCAACGAATTCAACCCTACGCGCGTCGAAGAGGCCGTCGCTGCCNTTCGAAGAGTCCAAACGCCAGATGATTTGCAACGAATTCAACCCTACGCGCGTCGAAGAGGCCGTCGCTGCCGACAACCAGAAATGCTCTGTCTGTTGATTGGACGTCATTCTCCCTGAAAAACGCAGGAAGGTCCACGACAACGACATCCGGATCAGGCACTACCCCCACCGCCGTCCACTCCCAATCGCCTAGTGATCGTGACATTGCCAGCCCCACATCTTCGCGGTGCATGGAACTGCGGACGATCACTCGACTTCCCATCGGAGCGTTTGGCGGAATGTGAATGCGGCCTCCCAGAGCTTCGATGCGCTCTTTCTCTTCCGGAATGTGTGCTTTGTGGCGTTTGTTTTGATGGTGTATTGATACCGTGCCCTGTAGATGCAACTGATTGGTCGGACTGCGAGGACTTTTGATGTATTGATTGTTGTGCACGCCTTTCTCCTCATCGAACGAGTTTGGCGGCCGATAAATTGCAAGAAACACGGTGCTGTCCCCGGTATTTGCCATGTAGAGCGAGGACCCTCGCTTCATCACAGCGATTGCTGTGCAGCCGCCACCATTTGGTACATCCTCGTCCACGTCCAAGAATGCTTCTCTGATGATTTCTTTGATTGCCTCCTCAGATATGGTTTTGTGTGCATGAGATGTGCTTTGCATTTTAGCTGCAATCTTCGCCGGAATCTCTTCAGACGCAAGTTGGGCTGCCGCATGACCATTGTCGTCGTGCCCGTCAAAGAGACCCACGAAGAAGTTACCCTCATTCACCTCGTAATCATCGCCAAAGGACGGTATTAGAACCGCCCTATCCTGATTGACCGGTGCTGGCTTCTTGCGATTGCTCTTGTGTGTGAGGAGGATGTGATCTTTGGATTCAATTAATGCAATTGCTTGAGGTGTAGTTTCCAGCTGGGTTAGCTCCACGGGCCGGATGGGGCATCCATAACGAGTGCAATTCCGCTGCTGATTCTGCAGTCCGCTACTCTTTCCACTGAGTTGCGGTTTTACAAGTGGTTGCTGTTGTTGCCTCGCGTGGTCGGTATCCCAGAAATGTATTTGCTCATCGTGCGGATGGGGGAGGTGTTGCATCAATAGAAAGGTGGATATGATCACCAGAAGAAAGCAAGACGACAATCCAATAATCAGCTGATTTTGCACTCGTATCACACGTTTCAGCTGCGCCACTTGCGTTTGCAGTTCGTGCGGATCGGCGCGATGCTGTCGATCGTTGTGCGCGTGCTGGTGCTCGAGGTCGTGGCGATGCTCTGCAGGATGCGAACGATGTCGCATGCTACCCAGCAGAAGTGCCCCGCGCCGCCTATCAGTGCTTGGGCGACATTAGGGATTACATCGGCCACCTCCCAACTGGCCTGGTGGAGTGAAAGCAAAGCAACGAGAGAGCAGGGAGCGCGAGGGGGAGGGCCTCTACCAAACCTGACTTCTCTCTTTACTAAAACTATCGTACCAGGTCCTTCGTGAAAGATCTACGAAAGATACTTCTCAGAGCGAATGATGCTTGACCCCTTGCTTGCTTGCTTGGCTTGCTTCCTGGACTCATCATGCATCTCAGATCTCTCTTCGCTCTCCTCGCTCGATGCTCCTCCGCGGCCACGCGCCCATCCGCCCGCGCCCTGGAAATATGAAAGCCAACTACGAGCTGTGCCTCTCGGGGAACAGCTGCATCTTCGTTCCCTACAGTGAGTGTGTGCGGCAGCTTTCGACAATGTGCTCGTCGTCCCCCGCAGCTATCTAATGCATGCATTAGGACCGGAGCACCTGCCCAACTACCACGAGTGGATGCAAGATCCCTTCCTTTTGGAAATGACGGGCTCCGAGCACTTGACTATGGAGGAGGAAATTGAAATGCAAAAAGAGTGGAGGGAGGACGAGAAGAAGTGCACATATATCGTGCTGGCTCGAGATCTGATGGAGGAGTGTGACACTGACATGCCGCCTCCACCGCAGCAAGAGGCTGCACAAAGTGAAGAAAAGATTGCTTTATATCCGCACTTGGTAGAGAAATCTTTGGATGCCATGATAGGCGATGTCAATCTGTTTTTATCTGAAGAAGACGAATCAGAGGAGGAATCGGAAGACGACGAGCAAATAGAACGACAACAGACGGAATCTGCACAATCCACACCAAAATCAACGCAGGCGGAGCTCGATCTGATGATTGCAAGGACATCCCACCGACACAAAAATCTAGGCACGGAATTGGCATTGATGATGATGCACTACGGTGCCACACACCTGCAACTGCGCCGGTTCTTCGTGAAGATAAAAGAAGCGAACCACTCCTCGTTGAAGCTGTTCAAAGAAAAGATCGGGTTTGTGCAATGCGCCTACGCCGAATGCTTTGGAGAGTACGAGTTGGAAGTGAAATGCAACGATGCGCAGGAAATGGTGGAATGGATCGAGAGGAGGTGGCGATGGTGGTGTCAGGAGGGAAAGAAGCAGGATGCAAAGGCAGGTAGTGGCGGGAGGTTGTACGACGTTTATGAGTGCCCTCTGAGATCTGCAGAAGACTCTGATGAACGCCACGCTCCAAATCAATAAACACCCTTGTTGCTACTCCAAGAAGCGCAAGACGCTCGGAATGATGACATTCATATCGCTGCCGCAGCTCCTACGGCCGACCTGCCTGGCTCCCATATCCCGTTCGTTGCCACCGATACTGCATCTCCAAATAGCCAGCTCGAGCATCGACGTCACGTCCAACAGGTAATAGTAGGCAAACCACTCTCGTATGGATGATATCTTCTCTTTTTCGGTCTGTTCAAGGCCAAGGATTTCGTTCACCTTTGCCTCGGCTTCTTCGAGCTGGTCTGGGTTCCTGTACTGCAGCCACTTCGATATGACCAGCGTCTTCTCGCCTCTTGCAGGGATAGGCATTGCCGTTCTCATCAACTGGCAGCTGGATTGCACAATGTCAACCACAAAAGCAACAGGAGGGATGCTGATGCGTACCAGAGCGGTGCAGTCAAAGAATGCGTGATTCTCAATGAAATGAACGCCCTCGCGCAAATTCACTTCTTTGAGGCTTGGGCAAGTTAGAAATGCGCAGATGCCAATCAGCGCAACAGAAGAGGGGATAGTGATGCGCTTCAACGACTTGCAATACATGAAAGCTCTCCCCCCAATAAGATGAAGTCCTTTATTCAACTCCACTTCCTCCAAGCTGCTGCAGTCCTCAAATGCACCCGGTAGACTGCTGCACCTATTAAATGCCTCTTGTCCAATGTCGGTGACCGAAGCTGGGATGCTGATGCGCCTCAAAGCGCGGCAATTGAAGAATGCCCCCTCTCCGATGCGTTGTATCCCCTCGCCGAGATCCACTTCTGCCAAACTGCTGCAATGATCAAATGCATGTGCTTCAATTTCCGTGACAAAAGGTGGGATGGTCACGCGCTCCAGTGCAGTGCACCCCAAGAATGTCATACATCCAATTTTTGTTGCGTTGCGGAGATCGATCTCCCGCAGGCTGCGGCAGCCATAAAATGCAGCTTTTCCTATCTCAACTGAAGCGGCGGTGGTCCAAACAACACGCTCCAGAGAGCGGCAACCACGGAACGCATTGCGTGAGATGGTGGTGACATTGCCGAGATCCACAACCATCAAAATGACACACTCTCGAAAGGCATCCTCTGGAATTACAAGAACGCCTGACGCCACTCGGATTCGGCTAGCATACCGGTGCCGATCCTGGACCGCGCCGCCGTCGTATCCGACCCACTCCTCGCCCATCGTACCGGACGTGCAGACGTCGACGCCTCTAGGGCGGGGAGGGCTAGGGGGCGCCTGCGAGTTGGGGGTTGGGGGGCGTGTAGGTACGACGTACCAAAGTACCTACCACTCCGCTCACCTCGTCCTGTCCTCCGAACTCCACCACACCTCACGCTCACGATGGCGGCCAACCACGTCCACGATCGATACCTCGACGCCGAGGAGCGCTACGAGGTGTTCGTCGTGAAGGCCGCCGAGCGTCCTCACCTCGTCCATTGGACGGCGGTGGATTCCGGCGAGGACCCAAGCGAGGAGAAGAAGGCGGACGATTCCTCGGTGCATCCGTCTGCGGAGCCGCCTCCTCCGCTGACGGATGGGTGCGACCTGCCGGGGTGGCGGCGCGAGCGCGTCGCTCCCTGTATGAATGCTTTGGAGTGTGGGAGGGAGGTTGACGTTGAGTCTCCGCTGCAGGGAACGCTGCACGTCGGCGCCGGTTCTTCGCTGTTGCGGCGGGAGAGCCAGCTGCCCTTCGTTTCCTCGGGCCTGTGCAGTGGTCGGGCCAATAATAATCCGTGCTGGTGGCATTCGGCGAAGGAAAGCTTCGGCGTGCCTCCTCCGGAGGATCGGGCTGCGCCTGTTATTGATCACGGGGAGGCTGTCAAGTTGGTGGATGGCATGACTTTCTTTTGCAAAGAGTACGAAATGAAGAATCGCCCCGTCAAGGTGTTGGGCGCTACTGAAGGGTGGAAAGCTATGCCATCATACGGGACACGTGATGACGCGGCGCAAGATCCAACTGCAGTTGTAGCAGGCAAAGAAAGAAACAGTTGGAGAGATGTAGGGGAGACGTCTGCGATACTCTCCGGTGGAGGAAGGGGAGGGTGGACGTGAGTGCTGACTCGAGCTGCAGTAGAAACAGTTCATTTGCACCCCCCTCGTCAGCTCATGCTGCTCTCTCGGCCCACAGATTTGCAAATCTCCTATCGCGGTTTGGCAACATATCGTTCCGCTTCAGTGATACTCACGGAGAGATGCTTTCGATACTCACCTATGCAAAATACATCACCAGTCCCGAGGGCTTGTCGGACGATTCGCCGCTGGGAATCTACGATTCGGAGTTTGGTGATGCGGACTCGCCGACCAGTGTGCTGCTTGACGAGTACTCGGTTCCCAGTTGCTTCAGCCCCGACCTGTTTGATTTGGCGGATGACGGTGCTGCATCTGATGACGATACTGATGAGGAAGATGATCACACACCAAAAATATCTCGGCCTCCCTACAGATGGATTCTTATTGGCCCAGAACGCAGCGGCACGGGAATGCACGTCGATCCGCTAATGACGAATGCGTGGGTCACTATTTTGCAAGGGAAGAAAAGGTGGCTTTTATTTCCTCCTGACACCCCGCATGAATCAATCGGTATGCATGACGATGAGCCACAAATACCGTCGAGCATCTGGTTCCGAGATTACTACGACAAAGTCACTTTGCCAACTTGGCCAAAAAGGTACCGGCCGGTAGAGGTGTTGCAGTGCCCAGGCGAAACAGTCTACGTACCGGCAGGGTGGCCGCACTTGGTGTTGAATCTAGCGCTGACGGTGGCGGTCACACACAACTACGCATCTGAACACGGGCCTTTCTTCGAGAGACTGTGCGCGGAGGTCGCGCAAGACGAAGCAGAATTTGCGTCGAGGTGGCATGATGGGCTGCAGCGGTGCGGCAGGGGTGACTTGCTCGATGGCACAACAAAGAGCGGTTAAGTGTTATCTCCTACTGAGCTTTTCTCAAAACAGAGCCGGTATCAAACGCCGAGGATCGGAATGCCATCGACCCTCTCCACAGTGTCCAGTTCCAGCTCTGTGATATTCTCAACAGTGACTCCGTCTTCTTGCATATAAAACGAAACTTCCGTCGAACAGAATAGCATATTGTAGATATCGTTGTCGGCGTTTGAATTCGACACGGACCCGCGCTTGTTCGGTCCGTTCGAGTTGGACGCCCGAGGATCTTGCGCCAGCACCTCTTCGATCGTTTTCGTAGCACCGGCCAGCCCGCCGTTTTTGCTTGTGTACAACGGCGCCAATTTGCCTCTTGCTACACACCGTTCTAATGACTCCTCTGCGTTCGAGGTAAAGGATACCTTCTTCAGCTCGTCGTCCTGGCTCACCCACGATGGAACCGACAGTGGTATGTTGTCATGATGGCCAGGCAGATCCCACGGCACGCACGGCTTCACATCATAAATAGGAGTCCCATGAACTAGATCCAACGCCGATATGTACAGTCGTTTCGTCTTCTTGTCCACTCGATCCACCTTCACCAAACTGAGTCCGATGTTATTTGGTCGATGGGGGCTGCGGGTGGCGAGCATTCCCACCTTGATCCCGTTCCCCCGCGGAGGCCGGATCTTTGTCTTTGATCCCTTTTTCGTTGCGCCGGGGGCGTCGGTGTTGGCGTGAAACGAAAACAATATCCACGCGTGGGAATAGAGCTCCAACCCCTCGACGCATTCCACCGGTATCCGGAGCTGGATAAAGCCTCTCCCCGCTGGAACGAGCGCCCCTTGCCGCGGCGTGCCCATGCGTTTCGTGAACGGCGAGACAACGGTGCCGATGCACTGCAGCAGTAGATTGTGTGGCGATTCCTCGTCCTCCGAAGCGTCTGCCTTCGTCGCACCCGCGGCCTCCTGCTCTTTGAGGAGTCCTCTCAGTTTCTGCTCGGCTCGGATGCGCCCGGTCCGCTCCGCTGCCCGCGTTTCCTCGAGCTTGGCCAATCGATCGTTCGTGGCCCTCCGCTGCCACCGGGACACGGCCGCCGCCGTGACAACCGACGCCACCGCGGCGAGGACGATGGCCCCGGCCGCTGAGTGAGCGGGCAAAGGGGTTGGCATGGTCAAAGGTTGGGCGGTCCACGTTGGAGGAGGTTGGAGGCGGAGAGATGATGTGTGGATGGCGGAGGCTGATGTCTGATGTGCGTGGACGGTGGACCGGGAAGCATTTTTGGCGGGCAGGGGGGAGACTGTCTTTTTGCATTGAAGTCCCTCCAAAATTAGTATGTATTCCTTTGTTCAAGGCGTAAATTGATTTGCAGCGGGGGCCCCGCCCACGAACCCGCCCCCCCGGGTAGCTGGTGCCCCCGGCCTCGCGGCCGCCTCCACACGGCCGCCCCCGCGCCTTAGCTTGGTCTCCAGCCGCCTCCAGCCGCTCACCGCCCGCATCCTCGCCGTCAGCTGTCAGCTCATACACAAGGACCATGGAGGAATATGAGGAACTGCTGCGTCGAATTGAGCAGAACGACCCAGTCGTTGGCATGCTGGCCATATCCGACGCCTTTGAATCAACCAGACACAAGTTCATATCCCCTGACTGTTCCATCGACTTTTTTGCACGGCTCGGCGCGGCCATCGGACGCAATACGCAATTGCATCGTTTTTATATCGACTGGGAGCGGGTGGGGGGAAGGATTGGAAATAACGCCCCCTTCATCGAGGGCTTCCATATGCACAGCTCCTATATCAATGAAATCATTCTCGTTGGTTGCAACTTCGTTGACGAAGAGGTTCGCAGACTACTGAATTGCAATCTCAACCTTAAGTTTCTTTGTATTTTGGAAGGTGATATTGATGATGGGGGGATGCGGTGGCTCGCATCCGTGATCAGAGGATGTACCAATCTAATAGCACTTCGAATAACGAGGACAGTTGGTATGCGACGGCACCTCCCAGAAATCCTTGAAGCCATCAGAGGGTGCCCATGCCTCAGGACCGTGCATCTTCGTGGAGCTCATATCGCAGAGGAAAACATTGGGCAATGGGACTGCGAGGCCCTGGTAGCTTCTTTTTTGCAAGATCCAACGCGCAATCTCAGGTCTCTTTCTTTGGGTATAAACAACGTCGACAGTGATTGCACCCGCATTCTCGCAAGGTCACTGGCGAAAAACAATACATTGGAGAAGCTCAGCCTTTTGGGAAATGGCGGTGACAATTCATCTATCGGATGTTTTGATTTGGCCCCCTTCAAGGCATTGTTGTGTGATGCGTCAAGCATGAATGCAACCTACACGTCAAATCACACGCTCACACGTATCTTCACATCTGTGGATAGGAAGAAGAAGCCAAGGGGACTGAAACAATACCTCAAAATGAATCGCAGCAGCAGGGACAAGAAGGAGGTTGCCATTCGAAAGATTTTGCACTACCATCCGCAGTTCGATGTAAAGCCGTTGTTTGGATGTGATATGAAGGCCTTGCCCGTTCTCGTGGAATGGTTTGAGAGGGCTCGATCTTATCCTCGCGTCGACGGAGAAGTAGTGGACAATCGAAGGTTGTGTGCCATCTTTCAGTTCATTCGTGCCATGCCAGACCTATTTGGGCCGGCCCAAAGGCAGAAGAGGAAGCATGCTGAGGTGGACGGGCCAAGATATAATTGTTGGAGAAACTCTCTCCTGAAGCCTTCCCCCGTCGGCAAGCGACGCTTTAAGCTGGCAGGCATGGCTGAGAACGTCAGCTGGCCAGGAGGAGAAGCGAATATGAAGCCTGACACATCCCTCATTAACAATACCGTATCACCTTTTTACTGAACCTTGAAGTTCCAATTGTGCTTGTCGTCCGTCTCCCCATTTTGGACGCTTCGGACCTGATCGTACAGCCGGCGCGTCGTTTCCCCCACATCCTCGGAGAATTGGTACTTTGACGATTCCTTCCCCTCGCCGTCCAACCGCGTCAAACTTCCCACGGGCGTCACCACCACCGCCGTCCCGCACGCAATGACCTCGTCAAAGTCGGTGAGCTCCGAAACTCCAATGTCCCGCTTTTCCACCGTCATCCCCTCGTCCTTCGCGATGGTCTTCATTTTGGACGCTTCGGACCTGATCGTACAGCCGGCGCGTCGTTTCCCCCACATCTTCGGAGAATTGGTACTTCGACGATTCCTTCCCCTCGTCGTCCAGCCGCGTCAAACTTCCCACGGGCGTCACCACCACCGCTGTCCCGCACGCAATGACCTCGTCAAAGTCGGTGAGCTCTGAAACTCCAATGTCCCGCTTTTCCACCGTCATCCCCTCGTCCTTCGCGATGGTCTGCAGGCTCTTGTTCGTGATCGACGGCAGCACCGACGGACTCGCGGGGGTGACGTATCGCCCCTTCCCGTTGTCGATCCCGATGAAATTGCTCGTGCTGAACTCCTCCACCTTCGTGTGGGTGGCCGCGTCGAGGTACAGGCAGATCGGATACCCCCTCTTCTTCGCCTCCATGTTTGGGATGAGGTCGGCCGCGTAATTCCCCGCCACCTTCGCCGCGCCCACGCCCCGGGGCGCCGCGCGGTCGTACTCGTCCACGATGAGGCCGTCCACGGGCTTCGCGAGTCCGCCCTTGTAATAATCTCCCACGGGGATGACGAGGATGAGGAAGGTGTATTCCTCTGCGGGCTGGAGGCCGATGCGCGGCCCGGTACCGAAGAGGAGGGGGCGGAGGTAGAGCGCGCCCCCCGAGCCGTAGGGTGGGACGTACGCGATGTTGTCTTTGACGACGTCGTTGCACGCTTTGATGAAGGTTTCGACGGGGATTTCCGGCATCATGACGCGCTCCCCGCTCTTATTGATTCTGCCGCACCACCAAGCTCCCATGAGACAATTGCGCACATTTCATTGGCAAAGAAAGGATGGGGTCCTGAACTTACCGTTTGGCATTTTCGTCTGGTCGGAACATGTACACGGAGCCATCGTCGTGGGCAAACGCCTTGAGGCCCTCGAAGCAGGATTGGCCATAATGGAGGGCCGTGGCGCCAATGTGGACGTTGATGTACGGAGACTGCAATGTTGCAACGAACGACGTGCATTGATTAGACCAGCCACGCATTCATTTCTGGTGCCATCACCCCGCAACACACATCCTGCCCACATAGAACCTACCTCGACCAGCTCCGCCTCTCCCCACTTCCCGTCTCGGTACACCATCCGCAAGTGGCTCTTCGTCGGGCGAAATTCGAACCCCAACTCCGACCAGGGGAGGTCGGCCGTCCCCGGCGCCCCGACGTCGGTCGACGCCGCCGATACAGCGAGGCGGCTGCGGCTCGCGCCGCCGTTGAATAAATCGCGGCTGCCGGCGATGTCAACGATATCGTTGAGCGGCCGCGCGAGGCTTGGCGGCGACGGGGCGAGGAAGGCCAGGCAGGGGCGGGCGCCGGCCAGCAGGGGGAGGAGGGCGGTGGATATTCTCATGATGGCCGGGCCGCGCGTCCAATGGGAGTCAACGGCGCGCGAGGGAGGCCTTATGGGACGGCGATTGAGCGAGGGAGACGACGCTGGCGGGAGGAGCGGCGGCGTGGCACTCGATGGGCTGCTGAGCGGCGCCGGGTGGGGCGGGGTGAGGGAGAGCGGGAGAGTGAAGGCACGTGCGTGAGGACGTGAGAGGACGAAGTTGTGCTGACGCTAGCAAAAAAATGGATGGCTCTCAAGCACCCGCCCGCCAAAAACTCACTCTCACTCATCACTCATCCCTCGCTCATCCAAACACCGCGGCGCTGCATGCATCTCCTTGCTCACACGCGCGGCTGCTGCACACTTGACCATGAACGCCGTTCTGCGCTGGGCACGCGGATGTGCGGCGGCCAGCCCTCGCCGCGGCACCATTAGTAGATGCATGAGCAATGTCGGCAAGGATGGCAGAGAAACGATTTACTTGCACGTCTCTCCGAGGTGAGCACATGATGTGAGCAACTTAACGTTGCCCTCTGCGTTCGCCGCTGATCATTTGTGTTTGTTCAATGGTCGATAGTGGAGATTGGTGGACAGGCAAACATCTGCAGCCAGTGAGTGACCGACAGTGCACAAACCTGATCTAGTTTGAAACTCACACCCAATGCGCTGATAGGATTATGTGCGAAGCGTTCCGTTGCCAGATAGGTTTGATCCAAATACATATTTTGGTGAAGACGATAACGATGACGAAGGAGAGAACGGCACACAACAACCAAAATTGAAACTGAACTGGAAGGAGAAGCAGGAATTGCTGCATCAAATTTATGATGAGGGAAAGATACCTTCAGAGTTGCTTGAAGAAGAAGACAGAGGCATCAAATCATCGTGAAACAACGCTTGGACTGTTTGCTGGAAGGACCGAAAAGCACATTCACCGCCCAGGCAACAGGATTCGCGAGACGGACACCCCAATGCCTGTGGCGACTGCGTACCCCAGCACGCCCCAAAAGGTGGCGCCGATAACCAGTGCGGACCGGT
>JALLAP010001351.1:0-13426 GCA_036939355.1 Thalassiosira profunda | reverse complement strand
CAACTGGCGGCGGGTCAGTATCGGCATCCCCCGCCCCTGCCACTGGGCAAGATCGCCCGGCGGCAGCAATGACGTGGAGGGCGAGTTTGAGGGGCAGGCGTCGGCGAGCTTTCGCGGGCGAAAGTCGGCGTAGGCGCCGAGGATGGAGGTGAGGCGCGGCGAGGCGCGCCTAATGATGGTGGAGGGGTGGATCGGGGCGGCCATCGTCGACTAGAGGGGAGGCATCGCCGCCCATGTCCATCGCGAGGTCCTTGTGCGTGTCCCCAAGCGCTCAGTGCAAAACAGACTTGCAAAAACGTAGATAATAGATAGGTACCATACATAGATAGCCAGTCATACATAGATAGGTAGTAGTGGTATCTATCGCTCTAGGTGAGAATTTTACATCAAGAGTACGACGAGTTCGTCTTGACGAGCTCTCCATCACGAACCATCTTTTGTAGCAGCGACTTCAATGCGCCGTCATCAACCTGCCCACCCACGGCCGCCTGCACAATTTTCTTCAGAAATGGAGTCGAAGCGGTCTGTTTCATCTCGCCATTAATCAACCGCACCGGTCGTCCTTTGATTGCAGCAATGATCAACGGCTTGTACGTATCGGCGCGTTCCTCCTTCTCCTTCGCCCGTCGCTCCTCCTTCTCTGCGGCTTCCCTCGCTTGTCGCTCCTTTCTCTCCGCCTTCTCTGCAGCTTTCTTCGCGCCCGTCGCTCCTCCTTCTCTGCGGCTTCCCTCGCTTGTCGCTCCTTTCTCTCCGCCTTCTCTGCAGCTTTCTTCGCTTCCTTCGCCCGTAGCACCTCCAGAAGTGCCGCTTCCTTCGCCCGTCGCTCCTTCGTCGCCGGCTTCTTCCGCGCGAGTGCTTTCTTTGGAGCGATCGGAGAAGCACCGTCGCTCGCCGTCCGCGCTGCATTCTTCGCCCGTTTCGCTTTCCGGGTAGCCTTGCTATTCGTCACCTTTGTCGTTCTGCGCTTCTTTGAGGCGTTGTTCTGCTTTGGCTTTTGCGTCGAGGCTTTCCTCTTCTGGGAAACGCTCTGATTTCCAGTCTTCCTGGAAGCGCTCCGAATTCCAGACTTCTTGGAAACGCTCTGCTTTCCAGCATTCGCTACGTCCGACGCCCTGACCACACACGGCCTGTCGTGGTTCTTGCGGTTGCGAGGGTTGTTCCACCAATTGCAGAATTCCGTCGTCTCCGGAAAAGTGTTGATGTCGAACTTGAGCCCACCAAGAATTACAACAGCAATCGCTTCTCCTTCATTGTACCGCCTGATCAATTCAATGCTCGATAGAATGATGTGCTCGTTCAGGTTGTAATGATCTGAATCCATCCCTGGAGACTTGAGCCCCATCAAAGTCCAAACAAAGAAGAAAAAGATCTCGACGCGCCTGTTCTCCTTCGTCACAACACACTTGAACAGCATCGACCTCGCTGAGCTGTGGCTCAGGCCTTCGACCCATCGATGGAACGCCCGCCCGTCGCTTTGGCCGGCCCTGACAGCATTGCCCATCTCCGCGTAGGTGGGCATGGGGAACCCCGCCATCTGCGCATCGTGTATATTTTGTCTCTCAACTTCAGGAATGAGGTTGACAGCGAAGTAGAAAACTTCCTTTCCATCGAAGGACTTCAGATCCTCGCGACTGTTCCAAGCGATTTGGTTCGTATCGCGGAATGGATCACGAATTGGAGCCACATATTCTTGCACGAGACCGTGCTTGTGATGGAGCTCAAAGCATTCCTTCTTGCAGTACTCCTTCGAATGGGCGACCTTTTGACACGCTGGGTCCCGGCACTTGAAGCAATTGACAAACGAAAGACTGACGCCGATGCGTTTAAAGGCCCTGCCACAACCAGTGCACGCCTTTCCAAGAGGGTGGTTTTCATAGGGCACGTCGTAGTCTTCCAACGGATCGCGACAGGCAGATGGTTTGACCGTGTATCCCGCCATCTCTGCATCGTACGCCCGCTTGTTCTCCTTGTACCGGTCCGAGTACGGCCGCTTCTCCTCGTCGCCCAACGACCTCCACTTGTCGCCCATCAACTTCGCGAGCCCCACCTCGTCCTTCCCCGGATGCTCTGCCTTCAGGCGGGGGCGCATCTCGTGCCGGAAGAGCATGTAGGGGTTCAAGGGGTGTTTGGGAGCAGTGGGAGCAGCCTTCTTGTTTCGCTTCTTCTTCTTTCGTTTCTTCTTCTTTCCCTTGGTGGGGGTGGTCCTGTACGTAGCCAGGATGCGGTGGTCGTCGTCGGAATCCTCTGGGTCGGGCAATAAGCCCCTCCCCCCCTCTTCCGGGCCGGGCCTTGCAACCCCCTCCTCTGCCAGTATCGTTCCCGGGACGGGCGGCAGGAACGACGCCTCGCCAATATCATCAGAAACCGCCTCGAGTACGTCTCCCCATTCGTTGGGAGAAAGATTCGTAGCATCCTCTGCCCCCTCTCCATCAAGCAAGCCATCAAGCAATTCCGCTGCAAATTTCATATCCGATGCTGTTTGTGGATCGAGGCTCCGGAAATGGAGCAACTCGCAATAGCGCCGCATCATCCAGCTGCCCGACATATATTCCCTTTCCTCGTCATTGGCGGAATTTTCCACAAAACGCCTCGCCGCCTCCTCCATCATCGACGGCGTGATCCTCGGTCTCGTGCGACGGCACGTCAGGATGAGGCTGCGCAGATCGTGCGGCGTGCCGTAGGACACGATATCGAGGAAGACTCCATCTTGGAGGGAGATCAATTCCGAGCCATCCAGTTGACGGGGAGGGGGCGGCGGAGGGGCGGGAACCTCCACACTGGTCGGCATGGCACCGATTGTCGCGGCTACGGACGAGTATCGGCCAGGGCTGATGGGCGAGCAGTGGGTTGGGTGCGCCGCCTACTAACAAAAGCAAAAGCAATTGCAGTACTTGCAACTCTCTTGCACCAACTTCTTGGCAAATCAAGACCAAACGATTTGTCCCAGTCTCAGACTCTGGCACTGAAGTCGATTTGTTATCGTTCTCCTCAACCACCCGCAACCACCCAAACTCCGCCGCGAAGAGAGGAAGAGAAGATGACGCACCGAAGCCCAAAGTCGAGGGAGAGGGCCATCACGCGGGAGGACAAAGCGACGACGACGGCCAACGCCAATCATTTCTCTCGAAACAGGCTCGCCGTCACCATGCCAGGCCAATCATCGTCGCCACCCTCGGCGGCCGGCCGCCTCCTCGTCGCGGCGGCGGCCGTCTTAGCCGTCCAACAAAGAAGTGGCGCCGATGCATTCTCGGGCAGTCGATCGCCCATACCCATACGCCTCTGTCCGCATCAGCGTGCGGCGTTGACCCCGTCGACGACGCGCCTACCGATGGCCGCCGGGATGGGCATGGCCGCGAAGCCCAAGGGCAAAAAGCCAAAGAAGGGCGGCAAGGGCAAAGGCGCGGGGAAGAAATCGTCCGAGTCCTACGATGTGAGCAAAGCGATGATCAAGTCGGAAAAGCGCTACGACGAGTTGATGACCGCGTCGATCAAGGCACTGCACTCCGACGACGAGGCGTGGGAGGAATCGGAAATCACCGCCGAGTACATCGTCGCGGCGCGGTGCCGGCCGGGGGCGACGCTGAAAGACAACCCCTCCGCCCTCGTCGCGGCAAGGGATTGGATTCCGGTGGCCCAGGTGGTCATTACGCGGCCGGTCCACCTCCACGAGGAGGACGACGGGGCGGGGGTGGACGCGTCGGTGCGGCAGGCCATCTCGCATTACTGCCGCGAGATCAGTTATTCGGCCACCCTGGCGTCCCCGGCGACTTTCCGGAGTTTGCCCCGCAACATCTTAGAGTACAGTGCCGAGCCTCTGGATTCTTTTGTCAAGCACGTGTACGAGGATGTAATGGAGGGCAAGGCATCGGACAGTTTTGTCGACGGCGATGTCAAGGTGGACATGACCAAATCGAAGGCGAGGGAAATTCTGGGCTTGGAGGTCGGGTGCAAGGACGCCGCGGAGGTCAAGCGGGCATACAAGAAACGGAGTCTGGAATGGCATCCTGATCGCGAGGGCGGGAGCGCGGAGCAATTTGGTATGGCGAAGATGGCGTACGAGGCGCTCCTCTCGGGGGTGCGGGAAGTCAATGGAAGTGGAAATGGATCGTCGTGGTACGAATCGCTGGGCGGTAAAGCCCGGACGGAATTCGTCGGGCCGATTGAATTGATGTCAGTAGACAAGGCGGGGGCGTATTGCAACAAGGCGTTCAAGAGTGCCGTGGCGGGGGTCGATCNAATTGATGTCAGTAGACAAGGCGGGGGCGTATTGCAACAAGGCGTTCAAGAGTGCCGTGGCGGGGGTCGATCCGGAGCTGACGATGGCGTTCGTGGCGCGGAATCAGGCTGCTGCGCGGTAGAAATATGCAGAGGCATTCGAACTCTTCATATTCATATGTCCGATTGTTCTTTTCTAGCAGGAATGCTCCCATTTCTTCTGTGTACGAATGGTTCGAGGGTCACCTTTTCTAACTCGTCGCCCGAATTGGTGCCTCCTCCGTGCCCTTCTCGCCCAGCCGTCCCTCCTCGTCCTTGTCCAATTGCTCGTACGTTTGGCCCATCGCGAGCTGCGCGGCATCCTGCTTCTCCCCCGGCAACAGCTGCTGCATCAGCGCGTACGTCGCCCGGACCACCTCCTCGCTCGGTCCCTTCCCGTCGTTGGCGCTGTCCAACTCCAGCCGTCCCAGCGCCGTCCCGAGCGACGGCGCGGGGGGATAGTATCCCTCCGAATTCGCCACCGAGACGCCCTCGAACGTTTTCCCCGTGGCCTCCGGCGTGGAGAGGAGGTCGACGAGGATTTTGGCCACGTCTTTGCGGTTAATTCGCCCTACGGCCACGTCGCCCTGCGAGAAGACGGGGCGGGAGTTGGTCGGCCAGCTGTCGTTGAGCCCTCCCGGCCGGAATATGCAGTATTCCACGCCTGAGTTTTGCATTGCGTCGATACGACAAGTCGTTTGCAACAGTTGCAATGTCAGGGTTGGAAGGAAGGCGTCAATTCATAGTATGACACGCAATGTATTATGTGCACATCTTGTGCACATGTTTCCCACACTGTCTGCAAAAGACACTCACCGCACCCCCGGAGCTTCTCCTCGCTCTCCCGCTTCACCCCCAAAATCCCGAAGGGGTTCAACCGCACGATCGGGATGCCCGCGCTCCCCTCCAGCGCCGCCGTCTTCGCCTCGTCCCAGTCCGGCCGCGTCACGCCCGCCGAGCTCAGCATGACCACCTTCGGCAATGGGACGGACTTGTCGCTTCCATTCGCGAGCGTGCGCTTGGGCGTTTTGGACAGCCCCTCTCCCAGCGCGGGCAAACCGACCGCGTCGATGGTGGCGGCGGCGTTGACGGCCAATCCGAACACGGCCTTGAGTTTGGTGAGCACGGATTGGTCGGGCGCGTCGGAGAAGCCGGTGGCCGCCCAGATGGCCGCGTCGCACTTATCCTTTCCTCCCTCGCCCTCCAACGCGGCAATCACATCTTCCTGGCTGCCCAGATCGGTCTTCCGAATCGTCAGCAGTTCGTTGGTAGGATCCAAAACGTTGCTCGCCTTGTCGGCGTCGCGCACCAACGCCAGCACCGGCACGTTCTGCGCGAGGAGCTCTTGTACCACGTACTTGCCCGTGCGGCCCGTGGCGCCGGCGACGGCGACGCGGTTGACGAGGGAGGCGAGGGGCGGGCGAGCGTCGTCTCCAGAGTCGTCGGGGCGCTCGGGGACGGAGGAGCGGAGGGCCGTCGGGGTAGCGGAGCTGGCAACGACGCGGACGGGCGACGAGAAGGACGCGGGCGTCTGAAAGGCCTGCCCGCCGCGGGAAAGGGCGACCGCGGCCAGGAGGGCGGCGAGGAGCTGCTTGCCGGCCATGGTTGCGGGAATTGTGGGAAGGGCACCGAGGAGGAGCCGCGGGCGCGGGAGAGTCAGCGGCCGCGGCGACGTGGCGAAGAAGTTGAAGGAGAAGATTGAGCGGGCGGGGCAAACTTTAGTCGCGCACGAGCAGAAGTATCTTTCAGCGCACAACCGCACAACCGCAACCGCCCCGCAGGCCGCCCCAGTTCCCCGCCGCGCAGGCGGCGCCAGGAGGCGCGCCGCGGAGCCCCCCAGCATGTGAGCACAAGGCATGGGCAAGATTCCGAGTTCGCGGTTCGGGCTCGCGGCGCTCGCCGCGACGCTCGTTTGCGGCTACGGCCGCCTGGGCGCGATCGGCGGGGACGATTTGACCGAGGCGTCGGTCCGCAGAACGCCGGCGAGAGCAGCACCGCCGCCCGAGGCGATCCAACATGTAAGCCGGGCGGTTCGAGACGTCGTTTGCAAAGACCGACGCGACGCCGACTGGAACAACCTTTGTGCGGGACAATTCGTGGAGGCCGCCGTGGGACGACTGCTGCGAGGGGAGGACGTGCACGTGGTGCAAATAGGCGCCCACGTCGGCTTCGAGCAAAACGATCCGATTGCGCGAGGGTTGTCTTCTCTCGTCGACAGAGTCGTTGGTGTCGCCGCGGACGAGGGGCTGCGGCGCAAATTTCACTGGACGTTCGTTGAGCCCTCGCCTCCCAACTACCAACGGCTCGAGCGAAACTTGCAACAGCATGCGAACGTGTGCGACATGAGGGGGATTCGGGCGGCGGTGGTATCCGATCGCGATGACCATCCAGGCGAGGTATCGTTCTACAGCATCTCGAGTTCCATAGACCCTAGCACGGGAATGGATTCTTTGAGCGGGAAGAAATTTCCCTATTTCATCACGCAGGTGTCGTCTCTGAGCAAGATCTCCATCCAGCGGGAAGGAAGGGCGTTTACGCAACGCGGGTTAAATGTGGACGATTACATCGTGGAGACAAATGTCACTGCATACTCTTTCTCGGAGTTGATGAAGCACGCAGTGACAAACAGCCAAACTGGTTTGGGAGCGAGTCCATTGCTGGTGCTTGTCGACACCGAGGGATACGACTGCCGTATTGTCCGAGGCATCTCGCCCAACTCGACGTACCTCCCAAAGTACCTTGTCTTCGAGCACAAGTTCTGCCTGCGACACGATCCGGATTTAATTGGCCACCTGGCGGATGTGATGGGGTACGATGCCAAAAGCAGTGCGGAGAACACGGTGGCAGTTCGACGGGCGCTGGCCAATGAAACAACAACAGATAGAGGGACTGGCATTTAAGCCTCATTTCGATTGGAATTGGGGAAGGAGACGCCTCTCGTTATAGTAGCTGCCATACCAGAAACCCTTGGGGTACCCTTTCGTCGTTGCTGATTCTTTGGCATTGGATACACATGAGACGAAATTTTGCTGACATGACTGAATACCCCGCTCAACAGAAGAGGCGAAATTTTGCTGTGGCATGACTGAATGCCAGCTCAACTGAAGATGGTGTTGCGTGGCTTGCCTTCGGGTGGTTTTATGGCCGTCAAAGTCAATTGCATTGAATCCCCGAGGCGACCAAACCATGTCGGTAAAGGAGACAAGGATGAAGCCTCAAATTCTAAGCTTCGTGTTCAGGAACTTTGAAAGGCTGCCGGTCCAGCCTGGTGTAGCCAGTGAAGGTATTCCTCATCCAGCGAAACTAAAGATTCCAGGGAAGCCTGTTACGATAAAGCCAAAGACTGCGGAAGATGAATTCGGCAATAAGTGGCAGCTCAGTGTTTACCCAGGCGGCAGACGCAACAACCACAGCGACGGTAACATCAGCGATAGTAGTGACGATGAAAGTGGCGACGAGGAAAGCGAGGGCGATGAAAGTCGAGGGGACAAAGGAGTTGAATTCTCTCTGAAAAGAGCCAATATTAATGGCACAGGTGGGGTGGCACCCGTGAAGGCGAAAGTTGCAATTATTGTTCGAGATTCCGCGGGCAACTCGTTCAGGGACTTGGTGTACGAGGCGATTGACGACTTCAGGGCGACCAGAGAGCAATTTTACAATTCCTATGTCACGAGGGCAGAAATCATCGACGAAGACATTCTCCTCGCCGACGGAGGTCTTGCAATTGACGTTGAGATTCAGCTTAAGGACTGGCACAAAGACTTCCAGCCATCCAACCCCGCTCCGAAGAACATGCTGAAACTCATCGAGAGTGGTAACGATTCAGATGTGACGTTCAGTGTCCAGGGCGCAATTTTCGCTGCGCACAAGCTGGTGTTGAAGATGAATGCTCCTTTTCTTGCAAGCTTCGTATGCGAGCAGCACCAAGAAGGTTCGCCCATCGAAATCAAAGACACTTCTCCAGAAGCGTTTCGCTTTGCTCTCAAATACATGTATGGAGGCGAGATTCCAAAGCCGGATGAATTGCTCGAAAGGGGCAAAGAGTTAATCGAGATGGCCAATCGGTTTGAGCTCGTTGAGCTTAAGCTTGCAGTTGAGCACGCATGTGTTGAATTGCGCGTTGCAACCATCTACACTGTCGTGGACTGGCTTCTATTCGCCGACGCCAAGACTTGTCCTCATCTCAAGGAATACGCCAAGACCTACTTTACAGTCCGGAGCAAGGATGTGATGGCGCATGAGTCGTACAAGAAGCTGAGAGAGACCCCAGATTTGAAGGATGAACTCGTGGAAGCGATGGCCGCGGCCCCAAATAGCTACTTCGTCGATGTTGGGCGGATGTCTGTTTGTGAGTTGCGATCGAAACTGGCTGAAATGGACTTGGATGTCGATGGGTCCAAGGAAATGCTTGTCAATCGATTGAAGGAGGCCCAGAGTGAGGAGGCTCAGAGCGAAGATGGCGAAGGCGAAGGATCAGACGAAGATGAGTAAAAAATTGGCAGGGGCATGCAGTGCGCGAGAGAGCGCTTGCAGTTGCGGAGAGAGCGCTATCGATCCAGAGAAGAAGAGAGAACTATGGTAGGAAGTTCGGCAGAGGATTCACCGGGACAAAGCAGCCTAACTCTATTTGCTAGAATAACTTGTCAGTGCCGAGCTCACCTACTCTTGGGCGGGTTGTCTCCCCACGAGTAGGCTGCGTCTCGACGGTACATGAAAGGCGGCACGATAAATCGATGCGGGGAAACGTCCAGGCTATCAATAGCTTTCATTTGCGAGGGCGACAACGACCTGTCCTCCTGGAGTAATGCCATCGCCTCCCTCGCGTGGCTTTCCGACGCACACTTTGTCACCACAGGCACTCCATGCTGCACATTCCACCTGAGCAGTACTTGCGCCGGCGAGAGTCCGCTCTCCTTGGCCACTTGACCGATTGTATCGTTGCCCAGCAAGAGCTGGCTGCCCCCTCCCAATGGAGTATGCGCCTGGACGACAATGCCCTGAGACTCGCAGTACTCGAGCAGCTCGAGCTGAGGCAACAGCGGGTGCCGCTCCACTTGGTTCAATGCAGGTTTGATGGTGCAATTCGAGAGAAGCAACTGTAGTGCCGAAGGAGTAAAGTTGCAGACGCCGATGTGGCGACAAAGATCCTCCTTCTTCATTATCTCCAGCTCTTTCCAAACCGAAGCAAGAGTCCCAGCTTCGATGCAATCGCACGGCCAGTGCAATAGAATCACGTCCACGCTCGAGCGTTGCAGCATGGATAGGCTGAGACTCACTTCTTCCCGCGCTTTCTCGGGACTGATGGCTCGTTTGGGAACCTTTATCGTGACTTTGGCATCGCCGGCCTGTCCCAACGCAATTCCAACTTCCCTCTCGTTCTTGTACGTCGGCGCCGTGTCGAAAGATTCGAAGCCCAATCGCAGTGCCTGCGATACTGCAGTGACTGTGGAGTTTACTCTGACGTTCATCGTTCCAAACGTGACCATTGGCAATGGCGAATTCCCTCTGCGCTGGATTGTCTTCGCATTCTTTGCCCTTTCATCCCTACCCACAGATTGATAGGCTCGCCAGATACTCTCCTCAAGCTGGTAGGAGTGAGAAATCGACGCAAATCCTTCATCGTACGTCGGTGGTTGCAGTCTTGACAGCGCCTTCACAGCAATCGATGCGCCCCTCTCACCCTCGACCTTGCCAGGATGGTCTGTGCGATTCTTCACTCGATCTTCTACCTCCTCTCTCGAAGCAACCAACACCAACGCATGCACAGGCACTTGACACTGCTTTGCCACTCCGATGAAATGGCTTCTTTGATCTGCGTCCAAATGCATTCTGTCGATCACTACATTCTTGCCCTTTCGCAGCGCTGCCTTTGCTGCCTCCTCGACGGCTTGCCTCGTTCCAGGGCGTCCATCTTTGATCGTATCCTGACTGTAGCACTCCCACGATCTTCCGCCGTTCTCGATGAGGGATTTGCAGAACGTGCTCTTGCCCGACCCCTGCACTCCAACCAACACCAGCAAAATGGGACCGGTCAGGTAGCCTCCCAAAAGAGCAGCGCGCACGCGACTGGCTTCTGGAGGAATGACCGGTGGCGCCGAAGCTGCAACCGAAGTCAATGCCCGGCGCCGTTCGACGTTGCTCGGACCAAAGAATTCACCGGGAGTGTGGAATGGCATGGTCGTACCTCGCAGTTTGCCCACGTTCTCGGCAAATTTCTTATCCGCCCCCAATTGCTGGTACTCGTCGCCCGTGCCATCGGCATCGCCCACGTAAAACGACCAATCGGGGCGCACCTCCTTGCCGCAGTTGCAGTGCTCCTCCATGACTGCCCACATGCCCGGCTGCCCTTTGTGATACCCCGCATCCTTCTTGGTCGAACACACGGCATACAACGGCCGATCTACCAGTTTTGCAATCCAGTCGATGATTCCCCGGACGGTGTCGGCCTTCTTCCCGTGAAACGCGCTCTTCACCCCACCCTGGTTGGAAAAGATCACCAGTTTGTATCCCTCGTCGTGCCATTGGCGCAACCTGACAATCGCCGCCGCGCTCCAGAGCTCGTAGTGCTCCGGACGGCTGGGCCACCCCGCGCAGCGCCAGTTGACGAGTGTTTGATCCAGATCAAAGCCGGCCACTCTGTCTTTGGGAGAGCCCATGCCGACGGTGCGCACCAGCAGGCACTGCTTTTGGACGGACCACTCGACGTTGGATTTTGCGCGGACCTCCTTCCCGACGATGGGGTCTGTGTTGACTTCCACGGGCGGCCTTTTCTCGTCGTGCCCCAATATCTCTGCCGAAGCAGCTTCTCTGGAGGGCAATTTGTCGTAATAGCCAGCATCCTTCTCATAAGGATTGGAACCCCACCCAAACACCTTTATATCAAAGGGCACTTTCTCGTCCTGCAAAAGCTCTCCTGCTGCAGACGCCTTCGCTGGCTCACTCGCAGGTTGTGATGTGGATTTGGATTCCTTTTGCTCTTCCTGCTGTGCCATCTCATCCTTATGAAGTGAATTGTCGTTTGGTGTTGACGCTTTCCCCTTCTTTTGCTCTTGCCTCTGCGCTACAGGAGCCTCTTGTTGTGGGCTGCCCTTTGAAGTCGGAGCTGTCGCTGCCTCTGCAGCACCGGGGACGGCACCCCCGGCAGGCGAATTGGATGTTGCATCATTCCGATTGCTGACTTTGGGGGTGGAACCATCGTCCCCACCCCCACTGGCTGCATCCCCCGACATATTGTTGTATGGCACCTTTTCCGTTGATATTTTCTCGGCATTGTTTGCCTCCCTTGCCACATTCCGGGCAATGATCTGCCGCACGTCCAACTCGTCGTCGTCGCTCTCGTCGTCGCTCCACAGGTGGCTGCGCTTTGCGGGAAGCTTGCCGTTTGCAGCTGCCCCCTTCTTATTGGGGCTTCCTTTTCGGGCCCTCTCCCTCAGTTGGTTCCGCTCGGCCACCTTTCGGGACATTGCCGCCACGTCGTCGTCGCTGTCCGAATCGCTGCCAAACGCGCCTTCTTTTGGGGCCTGCGTTTGTTATTGGCGCCGCCATGTTCTACGGGGCGTGTGGTGGCATTTGCAACCGAAGCAATATTTGCGGCGCCATTCCCCGATAATTTGTCCACAGCCTCCTCGGCAGCAAGAGGGGGAGAAGGAGAGGGCGAGGAGTCCGACGAGGCGAGCAAATCGAAACTGCCAGACGATTCTCGCATTCGTCGCCTCTCCCGCACTTCCCTCCTTCTCTGCAACTCGTCCTGGCGCCGCCGTCGGGCCTCGTCGCGCTGCCGCCGCCGCGTCGCCTCGAGATCTTCCAGATCGTCGAGCATGGCGGGCTGGAGAGGGCCGCCAGCACGGGCCACGCACAGGCACAGGCGATTGCTCCTACGCAGACGGCAGAGCGAGAGCGAGTGAGAGTTGCCGCGTCGTGACGGAGTCGACTCTGCGTGAAAAATGTCGTCACGCTGGCCAGAACTTCACTTTTCACGCTCTAGCGCCCCAGCGCCTGAGCCCCGCCGTCACAGCCCGCCGGTATATGCCCCAATAGCCCTGGTGTCTCCCTCGGTTAGCGGTGGTCTCAATTATCTCGATTTGCAGGCTCTTTATCTGACGGCGTCTGAAGATTCGCCACGCACCCATCAAATCAAGATGCCCAAATCGAAAGGCAAGAAATCCCGCGCTGACGGCGAGGCAGACGGTGGCAGCGAGCCCGCCGGCTCCGACAAGGCCGATAATAATGCCGAGCTCAAGGAGAAGGACAAGGGCGTATCGGCCGAGGCGGCCAAAGGAAAAGATGTCGGTGCTGAACCAGCTGCGGGCGAGAAGAAGGATGGTGCATCGACCGGACCCGCGAATAAAAATGAAAGCTCTGCATCAGGGAAGGAGAAGGCGGCCCCAAATGGCAATGCGGCCGATGCGAAGAAGGAGGGGGGAGAGGAAGCTGATGAAAAGGAGACGGGTGCATCGCATGCCAAGCCAGCCACTGGTGGCAAAGAAAATACTGAGGACGCTCCAAAGAAGAAGACCGACACATCAGATGCTAAAGAGAGTGATGCCACGAGCGAATCAAAGGCAAAATGCGAGAGCAATGGCGTGGATACGGAAGGCAAGAAGGATACGAAGGACGCGGCGGTCAGCCTCAGCAAACAATCCACGCCCCAAAAGGCCAGTCGTGTCCCCACCACAGTCGTCACTGTCCAATCCCCCACTGCAAATGCTGCCGCATTGTCCGGCAACCCCGCCACCCACCAGCAACCCCCACCGGCGGCAGTGCAAGCACAAACTCCCCCCAGCGGTGACATGGACTTTGACGATGGATACAGCGACACCAACGACACCCTCCTCGCCATGACCTTCAACCAGGACGGGGCCTGCCTCGCCGTCGGCACCGGCAGCGGCTTTCGGATATGCACCGTCCATCCCTACCAGGAAACGACGCGGCGGACGCTCGGGGGCGACGCCGAGGGGAGCGGTGGGGGCATCGCGCGCATCGAAATGCTCTTCCGGACCAACCTCCTCGCCCTCACCGGCCACTCCAACTCGCCGCAATATCCGCCGAACAAGGTGCTGATCTATGATGACCACCTCCAGCGCACGATCGGGGAGATGTCCTTCCGGCAGAAGGTGTTGGCGACGAAGATGCGGCGGGATCGGATCGTCGTCGTGCTGCGCGACCGGGTGTA
>JALLAP010001349.1:0-17074 GCA_036939355.1 Thalassiosira profunda | reverse complement strand
GACTCAAAGGCGAAGGTGACGGGCCGCGGGGGCAAGAAGAGCGCCAAGACGGGTAAGGAAGACACCGAGAGTAAATCCGCAAAGGGCGAGAGTCCGATCGACATGTCAGTCTCCTCGAGCAAGTCCGCAAAAGCCTTCAGCGGCGGCGACGCGGCTTCATCGAAGTCGGGCAAAGCAATGTCCATTGCGAGCGGCAAGAGCGAGAAGGAGGAGGGCGTGTTCAGCATCAGCGGCAGCGCTTCGTCCAAGGCGGGCAAGAGCAGCTCGGATGAGAGTGCCACTTCTACGCCGCCTCCGCCCGTCGATGACGAGGAGGTTGCTGATGCCCCAACTTCAGAGGAGGTGGCCCCAACGCCAAAGCCTCCTGTCGTGAGCGGAAAGGACACGCGGAGCTCCGCCCTCCACCTCGAGGAGGCAAGCCTGCTCTACGAGGCCATCGGCGAGCAATACGGCCCCGAATTCTTCGATCGAGGGTCAGGATGGACGGGAAGTTCGTATGCCGAGGCAGTGGCATTCTGCAATGATACGTACGTTCATGTGGAAGGAAGTGGGGGTTCCGGCGTGCCTTGTTCGTACGAGGTCTATTGCCCCGAAGGTGAGACAGGTGCTGGCTTAGCACAATTTTCGCTTCTCCACCATCTCACATGCGTCCTTCTCGCTTTCCTCGCCTTCAGGACCGGACTCTATCCCTTTTGGAGGGTACCGCAGCGGGACGGCGTACGCTCCCTTTGTGTCTACAGAGCATTGGATTGGGTGGGTGCAGCTGTCGGAGGGACACCCGTGCGTGACATACAGCCAGTTGGAGCCAGTGCCCACCACGGAGGAAACGCAGACGATCATGTGCTGCAAATCAGTGTAGGAATAGGGGCGCAAACAATGTCGGGGTCTGTATATCATCTCTCCTTCTTTCATTACTGCAAACTCAGCATATATGTAAACCAAACCTACCTTTCAGAGGTCTACCTTTGCGTGAATGCGTGCGAGCCTTTCTCTAAATGCTGGAGGTGCATCTCAGCTGTTGTCAAACAGAGGAGGGTGGCTGCGTAAGTACCTACGTACTTACACCGGTATTGTACGTTTGCACCGGGTTCGTGCGCCTCTCGCCTCCCCGCGAGCGCGGCCCGCCCCGCCCCTTCTTCACCAACCTCTCCTCCCCGGGCGGCGACTGGCGCTGGTAGCTGGGCCCCTCCCTGCTGCATCGATGGGCAGGAGAGCCCCCGCGGGCAACGCCGCCTCTGTCTACGTGTCCAGGCTCAGGCGGGCTTTTCTTCTGCAGGTGCACCCTGACCGTTTCCGAGGCGAGTCAGACAAAGTGAAGAGACAACAAGCAAAACTTGTACAAGCACTATCGGATCGGATGGCCGAGCGTGATTTTCTGGCATACATTGCATCGACGAGGTGAGAATTTGTGATAGCATTGGTTGTATGCTTCTTATGCGTGTGTGTGTCCTTCATCCCTCATCGACCTATTGCTGCACGACAGTAAACTGAATGGTATCAGGCAAGTGAATCTGGAAACATACGGCAACTGCCAGTTCTCAATCGAGACCAATGGACGATTGTCGTCCTCGACACTGCAGCTCGACAAAGGCCCGCATCATATTCTTGAGCAGATGGCTGCATCCATCGATGCACCGCCTCCGCCTGCAGAAATGCGAGAGCAAACTCAACAACCACCAGTTATGCATAATGCAACGGTGATCAGTGATGTGGATCAAATTTTGTGGGGATTTAGATCTGATGCGCATCACGGCCAGCCTCTCCCAGCAGAGCCCAGCAGTCTGAATAGGGACGTGCTACACTTTTTGCAAAATGTGGACTTTGACGAAATAAAGCAACGAAAGTTGGACAGAATCCACGCCACTGCGGCGCACTGGTCGCAAGGAGAGCATACAAATTCTTAGCTGTGGATGGAACAGGCTTGGGATGGTCTTCTGCGTCGCTCGCGATCTGTCTGTCCCGGTTGACTGACGTGCACGAGGAACACAAATCACAACTGCTCACGTCTTTTTATCCATTCCGGCTTGTGCTGGGCTCAGACGTGAAGGTTGATGCATTTGGGGGCAACATCCACTTAAACCCAACCAGAACGAACATACAATGGCTGGGCACGCTCATGGCAGTGACCGATGACGACATCCGAGCGCTGAAGCGAAACAAAAAGGAGCTGGAAGAAAATCTGTCAAAGATTGAGGACGCCTTGGCAATAAAATGTGTCAAAGGTTACACCTGTGAGCCAGAAGACTATCACCGATGCATCAGGCAGCTAGCTCTGGATTGCCATCGAACTGGCGCGGAGGGAGATAAGACATCTTTGGCTGCATCGTCTAGAGCAAAACTCGTGGTTGAGTCTGCACAGGCCTGTCGGCGGCCAAAGCTGAGAAAGGATGCATCTCTAGAGATATCTGCCAATATGGGAGCAAATGCTATCAGGCAGCTATTGGCAGAATACACAACCAAGGCGAACGAGCTCGTGCAAAAGAAATCCGAACAGGAGAGTAGATGCCAGGAAATGGTATCTCAAGCCATGTACGAATTTGGCGTGCAAAAGGTCAGGAAAGAAAGTGAAATTGTATCGAGCGACCAGATGGCAGATTGTCTGTCCGCATTGCTAAGCAAAGATGAAGCTGAAAAGGATCAGCTTCGCGGATACCTCGCCGGCCAATCCATCAGCGTTGCGGGCCGCGGACACCTATGTCACCTTGGCGACGACGGATCGGTCGTCATACCAGTTGATTGCTCTTGAAAATGGAATGATCGTCAAAGTTCATCTCCGTCTCCAATGGTTTCGCCAATCCCCTCTTCCTCGTCGCCCCAGTGCTCCTCCATGTGCTCTGAAAGTGCGGCGTCGATTTCGTCCAGCAAAGCCATATCTTGATCCTCGCTGAGCAATTCCGCCACGATGTAACCAACAACGTCCGGCCGATCCTCCAACTTGTCTCCTTCCCCGAGCATTCCCTGCACCTGCTCGACCTGTTCGGGAGCGTCTTTCGTCAGTTTGGTTGCCATCTCTTTTAGGAGGGTCGGGTCCTGTTTGAGTATATCCGCCACTATTTCTGCTACGATTTCGGGATCGTCTTCCAACGCCTCCCGTTCTAATTGTGCGAGGTAATCAGGGTCGTCCTCCTCGAGTTGGTTCATCTCGTCCTCGATCAGGAGGCATTCCTCGGCTCCCTTGACAAAATCTCCGTGCGTGTACGTTCTTGTTGGAGGAGGTGGATCGACGCCATCTTCGGTCGCATCTCCCTCCTCCCCGAATAAAAATGGCAGCACGTGGTTCTCCATATCCAATCCTATTCGATTGCAAATGTCCTTCAGGACGTCGTCTTTCAGATCATTGAGATCGCATGCATCAAAGTCCAGGTCGTCTTCGGTTTCGCACGCCCCTCGGACGTAGCAAATGCATAATGCGAGTACCAAGGCCGATTTCGCCCACATCTTGTGAATAATATATCGTGCGCGAGCCTCCGGGGGCGTTGGTGAGTGTTGGTGCACCGACGCTCAATCACCGGACCGCGGACCGCGATGACACAGAAGGAGAGGTGAGACGGGGGGCGAGGGGAACTTGCCCGCTAAATTCTCAGTTTCCCTCCAAAAATATTATTAGTTCCTAGGACTTGTTACAGGATTAGGGGGGGAGGTTAGATGATGATTAGAGGGGATCCCCCTCTAAAACGGAGACCCAAAACCAAAGCCCAGAACTCGCAACTCGCAACTCGCAACTCGCAACTCGCAACTCGCAACAGGCTCGCAACACCAACACACACCAACACCATCCCCCGCCCTCCGCTCCGCCACACGTGCGTGCCGCCGCTCTTTGCCAGCCCCGCCCCATCAACTACCGACCACCATCCGACGGTGGCTGGGACCGTCGAAGTGGCTGCAGCGCAAACGATTTTAGTTGGCATTTGCAATCCATCAAGCCCGCAGAAGCATGTCAGATGCCGTCCAGCCGTCGCCGGTCACCATCGACCTAGACGCGGTGCCGAGCCAGATTGGCCACGCCGTCCTTCGCGCGTCGGATGGAACTATTTTGCAACCTCCGACGGGGAGCCTGACGGAGCACGACGTTGGCATCGCGTACCGGATGATGCTCGAGGTCGGGACGGTGTTGGAGGGAGAGGGGTTGAAGAGGGTCACTGTGGGGTTTGGCTCGGTGTCGTATGCGATGGCGCTCGGCGATGGGTGCATGTACGTGGTAAAGAAGAGATCCGCGCCGTGATGCTGACTAGGGTGGCGAAAACAGAACGTGTGTATGTATCGGGGGGCTGCAAAACAGAGAATGTGTCGCAGAGTGTATCCGGGGACAAAACCACACAACAATTACAATTTGTACATTATTTGTGTCTATTACGATACCAATCAAAACAAAGGCTCTGCACTGCCCCAACCAAATGGCTTCCCGGCGATCAAGGCAATCAAACACATCAATCCCAATCGTTTTCCGCTCCTGGGCGCTGCATTAGTTTGTCCGGTTTGTCCCGTCGTCTGCGCTAGCTCCAACGCACGGAGGGGCAAGCCGTAGTCCAAAAAGTTCGCCGACATCGACCGAAGGTTCGCGTTGCACTGCGGAGATATGCCAGTGCACTTGTGAGAGAGATTGCAACTCATTCCCCTCTTCGGTGTAACCTTGTTCGTCACTCACCGGGGTATTGGCAAAACATCGCATTCCCGAGGGGCACTCGGCATCGAACCCAGTGGGGCAGGGCTGTGTGATTCGAGGTTATGAGTCTGTAAGACTGAACATTAGCACATCCAAACACGAAAGCTAACAGCCGTACCTGATGGCAACTAAATGAGGCGTCACAGAAGTCCGATCCGCAAAAGAAATGGTCTGGCCCAACAGTGTCAGGATACGAACACTTCGTACCAACGGTCGAAAAGCAGGTTTGGTCGAAGCAGCAATCTTCGTTGCCTGTAAGAGGGTGGATGAGAGCCTGCCATGCGATGCCACAGATGTGCGCAAAAGTATCTTACCGCGGCACGGTTGCCAACATTGGTCCGCAGCGTCCTCTGCGGTGTCTCCGCAATACTGATTGAATGTGCTCGGAGGAGGTTGTACATTGGGTGGCGCGCCGCTGGTAGAGCTGCAGGGCACATCGGCATAACAGTACTGTCCTGCCGGGCATTCCTCGTTTGTCCCTCCCGGACAAGCATTTTGACACGAATACGCGGCACCGCACCAGCTCGCTCCGCAGTAGAAGTGTTGGGTTCCGGAGTAGTCGGAACTAGAACACGTGCCTTGGGACGATTGTGAGGTGTCAAAGCAGTTCAATCCTAAGCAGCAGTCCGAGTCGCCCTGCGGACATGGTTGCCAACACGCGTCTCTCGCATCGGACATTGAGCCTCCGCAGAACTGAAACGGGGCGGACGGGTCAGGACCAGGGAGAGTTGGTGGCGTTCTGGGGCTATCAGAATCGCATGGAACATCTAGAGAGGAAGGACAAGTTTAGTGGGGGTGCCATCGCAAGAATGCTTTTCGTGACACCAAACTTCTTACCTGCGTAGCAGTATTGCCCAGCTGGACACTCGTCCGTATTAGGACAGGGTGTGTTGCAGGAGTATGCGGCATCGCACCAACTAGATGCAAAGAGATGCAAAGTGGAGACAGGAAGTGAGATAGGTACATGCATTACTCATTCTAAGAAAAGATGCAGAGGAGCGTCTCGGCAAGATCTCACCTGATGCCGCAGAAGTGGTGGTGTGCCCCGGAGAGATCGGAGCTCGGACAGGACGATCCCGCCTCGTAGCACCGCTGTGAAGAGGAGCAGCAGTCGTCCGATGTCTTGCATGGCTGCCAACACTGTGCGCAATTTTGCAAATGCTTAGTAATGCAACGCAACGAAAGTAGCATAAAGAAGAGGTGGATGCAATCTCACCGCAGTTTCGGCATCGTCAAGATCAACACCACAATATCTATCGCCATTCGTCGCCACCGCGAAGAACAGCGCCGTCAGAATGCATCTGCTGATGCATCGTCGATTGGGAAGGATGATCATCATTGCAACCCGCGCGGCCAGAAAGACAGAAGAGCGACTGACGCAGCTGTCCACTGTACCTCTGCGCTCGCCATTTCCGCCTCCGCTATGAAGTCTCCGCTCCTCTCGACGGGGAGGTCAGTGATCGTGGGACGATCGAGCGAGGCTCGGAGGCTCGGAGCTCGGAGGCGGCACGAATGCTGAATGAAAAGGGCGGCACCGTCAACTCACGTGAATTTTGATAGTACACGTGACTACTTGAAGTGAATTTTGAGGATATCCTTGCAGAGTTGCTTGTCATAGAGGAACTAGTACATAATTTGGCGCTATACCTTCGTAGTGAGAATCTTGGTTTTGAAAGAACTTTTTTGCAAGTCGTCCCCTGCTCGCTCGCAGCCTCGGCCCTCCCAGCCCTTATTTCAGCCATGGCGACCGCCGCAGCCGCTCCTCCCGTCCCCGCCGGGGGCGCCGTCCCTCTCCGCAGGGCCACCTACGTCAACGTCGACAAGCTCGTCCGTTCTCAGTACGACGTCGACCTTCCGCGGCTGACGAGCGAGCTCGCACACCTGAAGAAGGACGCGCCCGCCGTCGAAGGCGACGCCGCCGAGGGGACGCCGCCGAAGCCCAACGCGTGGGCGACGTCGCCCCTGAGCGTCCTTCCCAGCGGACCGATTCGGGGCCCGCTGCCGCCGCACAAGTTTCAGCACCAGAGCCGGCTGCAGCCGCCGCGGGAGGGGTTCAACCTCTGTCTGTGAGTTTCTCGAGCGAGCGAGGGGCTCGTTTGCATAGTCGTGCCCTTGATATGACTCGTCTCATCCAATGCATCTTGCGCACATCCAGGCTCGTTGGAAAAGTGGAACTAGTCGTCGACAAGCTCCGCGTCGACGGTTCTCGCGTGCTCGTCGCCGAGGTCGAGGTGGGCGACGAGTCCGGCTCCATCTCCCTCCGGGCGCGAGACGACCAGATCGACCTGCTGCGTCAAGTCTCGGACGACGGAGGCGCCATCGTGCTTCGGAATTGCACGATGGAACTTTATCAGGGAAAGCATCTGAGGCTGGCCGTGAGCAAATGGGGCAAGATGCAAGTTTATCCGGTGAGTTCATGTACTTATGTCTGACTACCCAGTGATGCAAGTATCATCTCTGTCTAAAGTGATTCTAATGCCTATGCGCGCATCTTTGCATTTCTCCGTTTACATCGATCAGGATGGCATCGATAGCACTCCGGACCCGCCCAGCAGCATGAACCGTGACCTCAACTTCTCTCTGGTTGATTTGAACGTTGTGGCCACGCCCAAGATTCCCGAAGGACCCATCTTCCCAATGCCGGTGGCCACGGTCCACCACAAACCGCAGAAGCAACACCAGAAGTACTTCAAAGAATCTCAAGGCAGAGGGACTCCGCTGGGTCGCCGCGGATCGGGTGGCGGCCACTACACGTACCCGAAGAAGAAGGACAGCTGGCAGCACCAACGTCACCAACAGCAGCGCCGTCCTCGCAGCGGATCCTACCAAATGTCTCCCGGCGGCGGCCAGTACACCCTTCAGCATCAGCACAGCAGCGGCTCCGGCGGGAGCCCGCCCACCTTCGTCCCGCAGCAGATGCACTACCCGCAGTACACCGACGCGAGTAGCGTGTACTCCTACCAGTCTCAGCCGGGAAGCGAGCCGCCGGCCGGGTCGCCCCACCGTCCCTACCTCCCCAACGACCACTACAAGCGACAGCAGCACATCCTGTACCAGGAGTACGAGCTGCAGCAGCGGATGCACATGCAGGAATTTCACCAGAGGATGCATCTGTTGCAACAGCAGCAGGAATCGCAGAGGCAGATGATGGGCGGGCCGGGCGGGCAGGCGCCGCAACAGCAGCCGCCGATGGCCCACTCGTCGCTCATCCCGGACCTCAGCCGCGCGGAAAGCCACGAGAGCTCGGGCGAATATCCCGCCAGCTTTCCTCCGCCGGCGGTACCGGGATCGTTCCCGCCGCCCACCCCGACGGGGATGCAGCCCCATCCGCCGTCGCCGCAGCACGCCCCGAACGCGTGGGGCGGCGCCGGAGGGGCGGGGCAGCAGCCGTGGGGCAGTCAAATGGGCGTTCCGACCTACGCGCCCATTATTTCGCCTCCGATGTCGCCGGCGCATTCGTCCCAGCCGCCTCCGGCGGGGCCCCCGCAGGCCGGCCGACGTGAGTTGTAAACTGCTTGCCTCGTTGTTCGAGGCGTTGTCATCGTGTGACGTCTGACCAATCTCTTCTTTGACGACGCCCTCCTCAGTTGACGATAAGTACAACGCGGAAAACCAGGAGTGATTGAGAACATTGATGAGACGCCTGTGAGAGAAGCAGCCGCAGAGCTACCCGCACGTTGAACGCGTAGCAGCAGACCCACTCACATGAACAGATAACGAAATAATGCTAAAGAGTGTTTACATCATCTGTGCCTGCGATGAGATGTGTCAATCACCGTCATTTCTACGTTCGGTGTGATGCCAAGGCCTCTTGCTCGCTTGCAACGCTCTCTTGCTCGAAGCTCTCTTGCTTCGCATTGCTTTTGCAAGCGGGTGGCGGGCAGGTTTGCAGCATAAAAAGCAATCCCCGCAAAACACCCCTTGATGCTATCATCGCAACGAGAATCACCCGCCAGAAAGCGCCCGCCCCAACGCAAAGCGCAAAGCCACAAAGATTCGGAAGACTCGCCCACTCCGCCACGGCGCACCTCCTCATTCACCTGCACCCCACCCGCCCGTAGACCAGCCTCCGCCCCTACAGCACCACCATGGCGGCCCGGACACTGGCGGCCGCCGCGCTGCTTCTCTCGGCCCTGCTGGCCGTCCCGTGTGTCTCAGCGGCCGACCCCACCTCGTACCTCGATATCCACCTCGTGACCTCGTTCTCGACCACGGGCTCCCTCGAATCGGGCTACCTCTTCCGCGTCCCCGCGAGCGAGTCCAACTTCGCCGGGTCGCCCCCCAAGGGGCCCAAGTGGGCCACCAACGCGGCCCTGACGGGCGGCGCGGGCGGCGGCGATCCGGGCGGCTACCAAAGCCACCGCCTCCTGCTCCCCCCGGACGAGGACGCCTACCTTTGCAACGAGGCGGACGGGGTCGCCGACTACCAAAATCCCGCCGGGAACGCCGCCTCGGGCGTCTTCGATGCCGACACCCTCCTCAGCGGCTTCGAGGGAGGGTACATCCTCGTGCCCCGGGGAGGGTGCACCTTCGAGGCCAAGGGCCGGAGCGCCCAGCGCCTCGGGGCCGCCGGCGTCGTCGTCCGGAACACCCTCGATTCGCGCTACGGGCTGGTCGACGAGACAGTGGAAACGAACGACCAAACGGACGGCCAGCCGGACTGGGCCAACACCCGCTGGCCCAAGGAGCAGCGAGATTACGAGTGCGGCACTCATCCGGCGGTCAGCCCGAGCCATCCCGCCACCCACCGCTTCGGATGGCGGGCCGAGGTGGAGGCGTCGGCGTTCGATTTTTCTCCATCTCCCTACGACGGGAGTACCAACAACCAGCTCCTCACCGGGACGGCCGTGGAGGGCAACCTCTGCGCCAAGCGCGCGCAGACGTCGAGCTTCGAGAAGCACTGTCCCACCCAGCGGTGCCTCCTCACGGGACGGAATGCTACCGGGGGAGACAAGCTGGAATTGAAGCTGGAGGCGTGCTGCGCGTGGGACGAGTACATTCGGATGAGCACAGATGGAGACGACGACGACATGGTGCCCGAGGAGGAGGAGGAGAAGATTACGATTCCGGCATTGTTTGTGACGATGGAAAAGGGCGAGGATCTCTACGATCTCATCATTGACGCCGAGAAGAACAGCGGCGGGGGAGAGAGTGTGCAGGTGAGTTGGGGCTGCAAGTATTTGCGTCTGTCGAAGGCATGTTGACGAGAACTGACAATGAGGGCCTCATTCATTTTCAGTTCGTCAACGTTGTACCGTACGCGCGGTGGTATCCGCACGTCCACGGCTCGACCATCCTCCTCTTAGTTTTGGCCATCTTTACGATGTGGNTACGCGCGGTGGTATCCGCACGTCCACGGCTCGACCATCCTCCTCTTAGTTTTGGCCATCTTTACGATGTGGTTGTCCTCCTACAAATCGGCCAAAGAGTACCGGACCAGGTAAGAAGAGCGCGACTGTCGATGAAAGGCACTGGAGTGTGGATTTGTGGTACATGTCTCATTTCGCACATCTTACGCACGCAAACGCAGTTGGAAAAAGATTAGCACGGCTGTGAGCGACGGTACGCTGGTCTTCCAGCGGAGCGCGACCAATTCCAACGCCACTGGCCGGGAGAGGGTCGAGACGGAGGATACGGTGGACGAGAACTTTGATGTGGAGCTGAATCCTGAGGTCGAAATGACTGAGCAAACGACGACCAATGGCGATGAGGCTCCCGTTTCGCTCCGCGGTGGCGGCGGCAACAGCGACGACATAGCCCCCGAAAGCCCCTTTACCATTGAGGATGACGAGGACGACGGGGCGGACGTCGCCGACTCCGAGGACGAGTTTGTGGGCAATCCTCCCGCCGCTTCTGATACCAACGGGGCTTCCAACAGCGTTTCGGCCGTCCTGGACCGAGTCAACGGTGACTCTGCACCTGTTCCGTCTGCCGAGCCGGAGCCACAAAGGGTCAACTTGCAATCCCGCTCGACCGCCGCGCCCCCACGGCAGATGGAAGTGAATGCCTTTCGCGCGGTCTTCTTCATCGTGATGGCGGCCGCCTTCATCTTCGTCCTGTTCTTTTTCAACCTGTACAAGGTGGTGCGCGTCCTGTACGGATTGGCAGGGTCGGTGGCCATGACGGAGATCATCTTCAAGCCTCTCTACGCCAGGTTTGCGTCCAGGGTCCTTGGGGAGGAGAAGGCCGCAAAATTACAATCCAACGCCTTTTCAATCCGTGGCATGACGTTCAAGTGGATCGACGTTCTCGCCTCCGCCTCCGGTTGGGCCTTTGGAATCGCATGGATAGTCGTTGGCTTGACTTGGGTGCAGCCGATGAACAACGCCTACTACTGGATCGTGCAGGATGTCATGGGCGTGACCTTTTGCGTCGTCATCCTTGGATTGATCCGCATCAACACCATCATGATTGCATCGATCGTTCTCCTCCTCGTGTGGGTGTACCACATCTTCTACGTGCTTATCAGCCCGTACTTCTTTGGGACGAGTATCGTGGTAGATGTTGCGGTCGGTGGTGCATTCCGAACGGATCCAACCTACTGCGATAAGTACCCATCTGACAGCGCGTGCCGTGGAAGTTTGGCGCCCCTCCCCTTCATTTTGGTGAGTCAGATCGAGGCAACAGTCACGATTCTCAACCATTGGTCATGCCTCATGCATTTCTCTCGTCCTTCTTTTGAACAGGCCATTCCTTGGTTCAACGACTTTCGCGGAGGCTTCTCCATGATTGGTTACATTGGCGATATCCTTCTGCCGGGACTGTTGATCAGCTTTGCGGCAAGATATGATTCGGCGAAGGCGTTGGTGAGGAAGTGCTCTCAAGCGAGTAGCATTCGCAGTGGCGAAAGTGAAGAGACGACTCGCTCCCACTATCACATGGGTCGGATTTACAAGGCTCTGTTCCAGGGTTATTACGGCCCTCTGATGATTGCGTATGCCATTGGTTTGGTGGTCGCGTACATGGTTGTCTGGGCGACGAAGAGAGGCCACCCAGCCCTGCTGTACCTCGTCCCCGCCTGTCTGGGAACGGTTTTCTTCTTGGGGTGGCGGAGGAGAGAGCTGTCGGAATTGTGGTCGGGGCCGAAAGCGATGATGAAAGCCAACCGCATGGTCACCGTAGCCGGCAGAATCCCTCCTGCTCGAGCTCCGGCGACGTCGAGTCCGGCAAATGTAACAGAGGCGGAGGTGGTGTAAACAGTTCATGAAGCGATTTGGAAGATGAGCGAGGCACTTCAGATTGCAACGAAGCGACAATGAGCAAAGCTGCCTTCAGTCCTAAGCATCAAATTCGGCTGCTCGGAGGTTACAAGCTTTGCTCGCTCAGTGGCGACGAGGACGCACAGGAGGGCCGGTGATAGTTGCATCTTTAGGAGCCTAAATTTATGACAATACTTGAGGAGGAAATCGTGCTGCAACACTGATGAGAATAGACGGACGGCTTTCGGCCGGATGAATTTCGAGCCAGGGTTTCCCGGACAACTTCGCCTCTCTCACTCTGTTTCACGTCCAGCGCCAGTCGAAACACACAACCTCCGGCCGAAGTCGACCCTCGCTTGCTCAAAGGTCCCATCGCTGCTGCCAGTGGAAGATTCAACGATGGCTGCAGCCTCCACTGTTCCAACGGATGTCGAGGATCACGACCTGCTTTATTCGCTTGTGGTGGATGAACTGAAGCCTGGTGATCTCATTCGCATCAAGCACAACGACCCCGAGTCTTGGCTTCTTAGGCTCTGGCTTCGCGCTGGCAGGCGCGGCGCTGAAAGAGCGGTGAAGCGCATGGGACAAATAATTGGCCAAGCAAAACACCTGGAAGATCTCCAGTTGCGCGTAGCTGATCCACACTTGCCAGAATTCTGCGCTGAACTGCAATCGAATCGATCGATTGAATCCCTCCACCTAACCCTCGACAACCCCGAAGTCGACGTGAGCTCCTTTGCGCCATTCCTCAGGGAAAATGCGACCATGGACAGTCTTTCCCTTGATAACTGCAGTCTTCAATCCGCTGTTGAGCTGTCGAGCGCCATTTTGGAACGCGGCGAGGATGCTTTGGATAGCCTCCGCCTGACCAGAACTCCCTTGGGCAATGTCGATCTGGATCGGCAGCTTGCCCTCCGAAATTTGAGGCTTCTATGTTTGAACGACTGTGGGATTGGCAAAAGAGCGTGCGTTTCACTGGTCAACCTGCTCGGCGATCGGCAATCGAGGCTGGCTTTCCTCTCCCTCGCGGAGAACCCTATTGATGACGAGGCCGTCTCAATCTTGGTGGACTCGTTGGTCGGTAACATCAAGCTGACAACATTGTACCTGGAAAGAAATGATCTGATCTCCAAAGACGGCTGGTTGAGGCAGCTGAGACTCGTCTGCAACTGCGAGGATGTGGCGAAGTCAAACCACCACTTATGCAGCTTTGGAGTACCCTATGTCCGTGGTACAGGGGGGGGCGCTGGAGCGAAGGTTCTCGCTGCCTTGGGTACTAATGATGCCAATCTTCTTCGTGCTTCGCTTGATGTGAATTTCGGCCTAGCAGAAGCGGCAAAGCACACTGTCATCAAGCGCAAGACGATCTGGTGCCACGCGCGAGGCGATCTCAACATTGGAGAAGAAAGATCGATCGATGTTGGTGTGTTCCCCCGCATTTTGGCATGGTTCGCCGGCCGCTCGAACGCCAACCTTATCCAGTATCACGACCCTCCGCTGCCCGAAGCAGAGATGTCTACAATCAGGCTTGGTTCGTTGTATCGCATCGTTCGCGAAAGGCCAGAGATGATCGTATGATGCGCTTTGTCACTTGGATCTGGTTCTATTTCTGCTGTGCCTCCTGGAGACGCACACTGGGAGCCCAGATGCTATTAGATTCATTGCATACTAGGGCCTGCCCTGCCTACTCTTCCTCGTCTAAAATGCTCACCAACTCAGCCAGCGTCTCGCCAATGGGGCTCTCCAATTTTGTCACCAACCCATCTCCCAATCCTTCCCGCTCCGCACGGGTCTCGCCCACGTTCAATATCGCCACGGGGCAGCCATTCTCAATGCCACGCTTGACCAATCTGAAAGCGCTGTGGACCGCGAGCGACGTTCCAATGCACAACACCCCGTCCGCGGCATCGATAGCAGCATAAGAGATGTCGAATCGATGCTTTGGGACAGAGTCCCCGAAGAAGACGACGTCCGTCTTGAAGAAGGATGTATCGCTGTCATCCTCCAAGGGCTCGCATCCACAATCATCGCATCCCGGAAGCGTGAATGCATCGTACGTCACTTCCCCCAGCTCTGCATCTCCATCGGGTCTCAATTCCGCCTCGCCCCTGCGAGCAGTTGCTTGCTCCAACCAGTCTTTGTTCGATTGCATCAGTTGCTCGTGGTACTCCTTCCGATCGCGAGTTGTCCCACAGGACATACATTTGACGAGATCCCCGCGCCCGTGCAAATGGAGGCAATGTTGCAAACCCCCTCTGGCATGCAGACTGTCCACATTCTGTGTGATGACAGAGACCATCTGAATCTCGGCTTCACTTCCATACACGCCCCCTAAACTTCCGACGCAGCTATCGCCCAAGCGATCAAAGTCTGTGCATTCCGCATCCAGTTCCACCCCGATCAAACCCTTTGCTTCTAGAGTGGCCAATGCCTTGTGCCCAAGATTCGGCTGGGCATCGGCAAAGGCGGAAAAGCCGACCAGACTCCGCGCCCAATACCGTTTTCGCTGCTGTTCCGAGCTCATGTACTCGTGATGGATTATGGGCTTGTGTCCTCGATGGTAAGATCCGTTATTGCCTCTGTAGTCTGGAATGCCGCTCTCCGTTGACATACCAGCCCCAGTCAAGCAAACAACCGATCTCTTGCCGTCAAACCATTGTCTCAAAATCTTCGCTTGCTTCTTTACATCGTCCTTGCCGAGCGAGGAGGGATCGTTCGGGCGCTCGAGAGGGAGGATTCTCTGCGAGGAGTAGATGGCGGTGTACTTGGCAGGCCGAGACGATGCGGTCCTCGCGACGAACGCAAGTGGGCTCCGAAAAGAAGCGGCAGGGGTCGCCGACCCCACCGCAGCGGCGCAGAGGGTGAGCCGCAACATCATTTTTTATGTGGACGCGTCCCGCCCCAGCTCCACACAAACCCCCGAAGTATGGTGCTAGACGGCTCGCTCTCGCTCGGGGCGCCGCGGGTGACAGTGTGGGGGGTTGCGAGGGGCTCGCCTGGCATGGTGCTGCCAGACGCTGAACTGACGCGGAGGCGGCGGAGGAGGAAGAAGAGAGAGAAGTGGGGAGTGGGGAGTGTGCGCTGGCAAAGGTGCGTCCTTCCTTCAAAGTCAAAGAAGAGAGAGCAACCACGGCACTCTGGCAACACGCAACTTGCAACTTGCCAACAGGAGGGGCGGCCCGGTATTGATTCCTACGTAGACACCCCCAGGTATCAAGGTTCGCCGCCGTTTTATTTCTAGCTGATACCCCGGTATCTCGCTTTGTTAGCGTATCAAGCGCCGCGGTTTTGTTTCTAGCTGATACCCCGGTATCGAAACGCCGGCGAGACGCACCCAGATCAGGAGTCGATCGAGTCGCGTCCGTGACTCAGGACGCTACTAGCTTCGTTCGCGACGAGGGTACCGTACCCCTACTTTGTACCAGAGTCTACGTATATCCACGTAGGAATTCAAGTTTCGCCGCCGCCGTTTTTTTCTGGCTTGATACCTGGGTTAGTTGCCGGCGGCGAAGCTCGGGCCACCCCTCCTTTGCCAACCCCGCGGACAGCCCCACGCCCAGCTAAGCTCGCCCGCCCAACCTCTCCATCGTCGACGTGTCGGCCACCGACGCCACGCCGCATACAAATAGAGAATGAGCAATCCAGCCAGTAGTGGTCAGGTCCGTCGGCGCAAGCGGGGACAGAGGCAGCGGAACGCCCCCGCACCACCTCCCGCAACTAGCGAAAGCGTCCGCGCGGAGGCGGCAATACGAGAGCAAATCTACCGCATGGAGCTGGCCAAGCGGAAGATATCTGTTTTCAACAAAGTGGCGCTGGGAATTGCAATCGTCTGCATGGCGAAAAACGTCCTCGTGATGGTGGACAAACGTCAAGGCTGCGGAGGTGGCATGTCCGGGTTGCTGGGGGAGGCGTTCCAACACGGCGATGCTCTCGGGAGGAAGAAGCACGGCAACGGCTTGTGGTCCTTCCTGGGGATGCAGCGCGGTGAATACAGCGTGCCGAAACGGGGGCTGCAGCCCTTCGGAGAGTATCCCAACGTTCTCAACATCACGTCCGAAATGAGGAGCCAGTTTCACCCCATCATAAAAATACCGCTGCGGAAGGGAAAGAGTGATGTGAAAGCGGCGGAAGAGGGCGCGTGTTTGGAATCGGAGTCGAAGAGTGCATCTTGTGGCACTGCAGAGCGCAAACTACTGAACGAGACCTACGATTATGTCATCAAGGATTACACCGGACAAACCAAAGGGGACAACAAGGTACTGCTTCAGGATGGAAAGAGGGTGCCACAGCTGGTATCCTCCCGGGAAGAGGCGCTCAAATTCGCAAAGCTTCCCAAAAAGTCAAAGGGGTTCGATGTCGGAAGGTACGACGAAGATCGTCGAGGGGGATCGTTGTACACGTCCTCCTTGTTCTTGAAGGAGGGAAGTGTAGACGAGAGGACTCGGCGAACAATACACATTGGGCTCGATATCGGCGCGCCCGTCGGCACGGCGGTGCATGCATTTGAGGATGGAATCGTGCACTCGGCGGGCTACAATTCCGACCTCGGTGATTACGGACACGCCATTGTGGTTGAGCACCGCCTGAAGAATCACGGCGAAGAAACGAAAGTGTACGCCCTCTACGGCCACCTTGGCGCCCGAGGCATCAAAGGAAAGCAAACGGGAAAACAGATACGGAAAGGACAAGTGGTGGGATACTTGGGCAACACCGCAGAGAACGGTGGTTGGACGGGCGCTCACGTGCATTTCCAGCTGGCCGTCAGTCCCCCGCCCACCCACGATATGCCCGGTGTCGTGACGTCGGAACAACGCGCCTCGGCCTTGTTAGAGTATCCTGACCCCCGGTATGTGGTGGGCGAGTTGTGGTGATGCCACAGAGCGAGAGGCACAGACCTATCTACATGAGTAGAGGCCACAACACACATGCTTTTATTGCAACAAGAGGATTGTCCTCACAGGCTTTTACAAAAAATGTCTTGTGTCAATACATACTTCGTTTACTTAACACCCGGTACTCGGACAATAATACCTTCGCTCAATCATTCCGCGGACCAGCTTCAAGTTGAAGTTGATGTGAATTGTTCCGCAAAATGCCCTCACAAAATCAGAAATCAGCCACTGAACTCTCTCCGCCCTCACAACCTCGCGCGGCGCACTCGCACCAAGTCCATTGCTTGCGTTGCATCCCACCTCCGCCTTCTCCTTCTGGC
>JALLAP010001346.1:0-10545 GCA_036939355.1 Thalassiosira profunda | reverse complement strand
CACATCTGCGAGATCCAGATCCATCTGTGGCCCATGTGGGTGGTGTGCGGCGTGGACGGATTCCGGCACTACCGGCACTGCCTCGAGTACTCAACCGACACGTTTGGGGACCCGTTCGAGGCGTTGGCGGGGTTGGACCGCAAGACGATGGCCGAGCTGATCGTCATGGCAGAGGAGGCCGTGGCCGACATGCCGTTGGAGACGCTGGAGTGGTACCACGAGAAGGTGAGTACGAATGCTTGTTGTGCATAAGATGTGCACTTCGTACCTTCTCACGCCTCGTATTCTAATGCAACCCTTCATTCTCTTGCGACAAATCCAGTTCATTCTCGACTACTTTGCCGAAACGGGATTGTTCCTCCACCACGGCCTGTACGAGTGGGCGGAGACCACGCTCAAGGCGCTCATCAAACTGCGGTGCCAGAGTCCTGACATTGGGCCCGATCACCACGAGACGATCACGCTGTACAAATACCTCGAGCAGGCCTTGCGGGCACAGAAAAAGAACGACGAGGCGGAGGATGCCGCTCTCAAAGTGTACATGAACAAGCAGGAGAAAAAGAAGGAGAAAGTGGAAGCTGAACGGGGTCTGTGGGACCAATGGGTGATGGAACCGTTCGAGAGCATCTTGGATCCGAACAAGAAGGAGCGGGAGGAGGAAGAGAAGATCAAGAAGGAAGTGCGTGCTAGCAAAAAGGCGTGGAGAAAGATTCGGGAGGAGAGGTTCAAGTTCCTCGACGGGGCTGAGTAGAGTTGTGGCACTGCACTGTCGAGGAAGAGTGTGTGCCTGCGTGTGCTGTCGTCTTAGGATGCGCGCGCAGGAAGAGTGATGCATTTAGGTGTTGGATGTGAAGTCAATTGAGACTGTGTCATCAGTTTAGGCAACCTTAAAAATAGTCTGCTGTCCATTGCTTCAGTAGCTCGTAAGAACCGAATTGTATCGCCGTATTAGGAACCATCCGCACAAGGTTTATTCCAGCGCCACGGTAGAATCTCTCGATTCCATACTTTGCATATGTCTTCTTTGCGCAGTCCCAGTAGCCATTGAACTGTGCGGTGGTACCTTTGCTCCCCTGCAATTGCAGCAGTCTCCGAATCGTATCGTTTGGATACGTCATCACCCCCGCAGTTGCNACCTTTGCTCCCCTGCAATTGCAGCAGTCTCCGAATCGTATCGTTTGGATACGTCATCACCCCCGCAGTTGCTCCGCCGGCACCCCCAAACATCAATTTCCGTACCACGTTGTTGTCGTCTTCCTTCTTTGGAAAAGTAGCATCCAGTATCCCGACGGTTCCGAATTTTATCCCTTCGTACGGCATCGCGCCCAATAACGTCGGTGTGATGCCCTTGTACAATGCCCGAACTCCCTCTTCGCGCGCCGTCACCACCACGGTATTGACAATGCCTTTGTAATGCTTCTTGCCTCCCGGGCCGGCGAGTTTGCCTGTTATCCTGCCCCTCGCCAGATCCAGCGGATACGTTGCCGCCGAAGCACTCATGCCCGCCATCCCGCCCGACAGGAACGACAGCGCCCACGGCAATTGCCCCGCATTCGCTGCATACGCCTCGTTCGATCCCCAGTACAAATAGCCCCAGCAGCTGCGGTAAAAATCGTTGCTTGCAAAGACGATCGACTTGGCGGGAAATACCCTCAACAAATTGGCGCCGTTGCCGGCCCACAGTCCGACGATGCCCTCGTTCTGTAGGATCGATTTGTAGAGCTGGAAGGGCGTCACTTTGGCACCGGATGCGGCGCCGTGCTCGCCCGTTTGGGAGAGCATGCGGATGCGATCGAGGGGGTTGGTGGCCGTCTAGCGTGCACATGATGTGATCACAATGAGATCAATGTGAGTTGTAGATGTGCAATGCAATGCATACCCCTCGGACTTGTTTCCGGATGCGGCGATCAACAGAGTCCACATCGAGAGCGACTGGGCAGGACCGACAATGACGGTGCACCCGATTTGCAATGCACCACATGTGAGATGCATTCTCATACCTTGGCGATCATCCCGGCGAGGCCACCGCAAACCATCCGGCGGGTCATGTCGGCGGCCCCGTGGGCGGCCTTGGTGGCCACTGTCTCCTGCCGCTGCAGGCCAGAAGGCGGCGGGCTCGTTGTCGTCATCGTCGTTGTTTGCTGGGTTGTCTGAGGTTGTCTGCCATCCAAGTAATGGCCAATGGCAAGGTGGGGGACCGGATCGACACACGCACGCACTCTGGCAAAGATACTGAATCACAGATCACAGATCACGAAGTCGAGAAGCGAACCCAAACGACGCCGCGGAGATGAAGGCGGCGACCACCAGAAGAAGCGGCACGCGATAACATCACCGGAACGGCCAATCCATCACCTCGAAGCGCCCGGATAACGGCCGCCCGCTTGAAATCAAAGCGCCAGCCATCACGGCTGAGAACGAAAATCTGATATCCTACAGAACTGGCACCCGCCCCTCTTGATCCGATTGACACGAACGCACGATGATGCGCTCGCCCCACCTGGCCCGAACGGCCCTCAAGGCCTCCCAAAACGCCGCATCCGTTGCCGCCGCCTCTGTGGGCGGAAGCCGGCGCGAGGCGGCGGCGAGATTGACAACCGCTCGCAAATTCTCGACGGCCCACGTCGACGATCTGGACGAGCCTCCGAAGGTGAAGAACACATTCGGTGGCCACTTCCACTGGGACGATCCGCTCAATATCAAGAGCATGCTCACCGATGAGGAGGTAAGAGACCGATGCGTTTCTGTCTCATTTGCTTTTTATGCAATGCTCACATCTTGTGCTCATTCGTTGCAGGTGGCCATCCAGGAGGCGGCCAACTCCTTCTGCCAGCAAGAACTCCAGCCCCAAATCCTCGAGGCCAACCGCAACGAGATTGGGTTCAACCATGCGGACATGAAGAAGATGGGGGAGATGGGATTACTTGGCCCAACCATCCCTGAATACTACGGGGGCGCGGGGCTGGGATACGTCTCGTACGGCCTCATTGCCGCGGAGGTCGAGAGGGTGGACTCGAGCTATCGCAGCGCCATGAGCGTCCAGAGCAGCCTCGTGATGCACCCGATCTACGCGTTCGGAAGCGAGGAGATGAAGCTGAAGTATCTGCCGGAGCTGGCGCAGGGGAACATGGTGGGATGCTTCGGTTTGACGGAGCCCAACCACGGGAGCGATCCGTCGGCGATGGAAACCCGGGCCTATTACGACGAGGCCACCGAGGAATTCGTCCTCAACGGCGCCAAGAATTGGATCACCAACTCCCCGATCGCCGACGTCTTCGTCGTTTGGGCGCGCAACGAGGACGGGAAGATCAAGGGCTACCTCATTGAAAAGGGCACGGATGGCCTGGAGGCGCCCAAGATTGAGGGCAAGATGAGCCTCCGCGCCAGTGACACCGGGATGATCTTCCTCGAGGAGGTGCGCGTCCCGGCTTCGCACGAGCTGAACGTCACCGGCCTCAAGGGACCGTTCAGCTGCCTCAACAACGCAAGATACGGCATCGCGTGGGGCGCCCTGGGCGCCGCGGAAGATTGCTTCCACCGCGCCCGCGAGTACGTGCTGGAGCGGCAGCAGTTTGGGGCTCCGCTCGGCGCCAACCAGCTCATTCAGAAGAAGCTCGCGGACATGGAGACGGAAATCACCTTGGGACGCTTGGGGTGCGTCCAAACGGGACGCCTCATGGAGAAGGGGCAGGCGTCGCCATCGATGATCAGCCTCGTCAAACGCAACAGCTGCGGAAAGGCGCTGGACGTCGCACGGCAGGCGAGGGACATGTTGGGAGGCAATGGAATCTCGGACGAGTATCACATCATCCGACACATGTGCAATCTCGAGGCCGTGAATACCTACGAGGGCACGCACGACATCCACGCGTTGATATTAGGACGGGAGATCACCGGCATTCCTTCGTTCGTCCCTCACGCGAGCACACAGTGAAAGGGAGAGAAATGAAATAGATAGGGGCACTGCTTTTCCAGAGAGAAGATGACCTGACTATGTAGACTTGTATTGATTATGTAGACAAAGACACGTTGTGAACTGATCTTTCTATTTTACATTCAATGGCCGCAACGGCAACAGCGCTAGCTTGGTTTGTCTTCCTCTTAAGGTTCTTCGTCGGCTGCACCTTCCGACTCATCCGCATCTGCATCAGGCCTCCTAGTCTCATCTTCACCCGCGTCTGTGTGTTCTGTACCACCAGGAGCGCTATCATCTGCATCGTCTGTCGCCTCCTCTTCGACGTGCGTAACAGTGAACTCCTCTTCTTCGTCTGCAAAGGGCTCGATCTCTTCTTTCTCCTCTTCGGCAGATGGCACGCCTTCAACTACAGCAGCAGATGACGCGTCTCCTTTCGCCGAAGGGACAAAGACTTCGTCGCTTTGCTCTTCCTCCTTCCCTTCTCCCACTTCCTTCTTGCCCTCGGCTTGGCTGGCGAGACCAGCTTCCATTGCGTCTTCAGGTTCGGCAGCTGTGCTGACGCCTGCTTTGTCTGATGTTGCCTGATTTCCCTTTGGTTTGCGCGGCGCTCGTTTTGCTTTCCATTGATGAGCTATGATAACCAGCGTCAAAACGGCCCCAATACCAATGATGATGAAGATGACATAGGTTCCGGCAGACAGGGAAGAGTCTTCTTCTTCAGCAGGGGCAGTCTTTGAGCCATCTGGGAGAACGTCTTCCTTCAGCAACTGGCACCGCGAGCCTTCGTAGGGGTCTGAGCAAGCACAAACAGAATTGTCTGACTCCTCTTGACTGATGGGATCGATGCACTCGCCTCCGTTCACGCAGAATGTGCCATTGGAACAAATCTCGGTTGCTGCGTATTCGCATTGCACTCCATCCACTGCTTCGTAGTAATCTGCGGCTGAACAGTTGCAAGCGAAAAGCTCTCCTTCCTGCTCCACGCATTCCGATCCGTGGTGACATTTCAGCCCGTTTGGACAAACCTCAATGTCAGCGCTCAGCTCGACCAAAGAAACCGATTGCAGCGCTGGATCAGAGGAGGCTTGGATGAGCGCCAGCAGCTCATCTCTTGACTGAAAGGCATAGCCCAACGAAGTCGTGATGAAGACGTCGGCAGCTTCAGTGCCGTTCAGCAGTCCATCGCGGATGCCAACAATTCCATCAACCTGCCAGTAAGTCTCGACCGTGTCTGCACTTTGTTCTCTTCTGCGGATTGCGTTGGATGTTTGGTTAACAGCAGTGATAGATTCGAGCTCACTTCGATCGACACTGGTCGCTCTCAACGTTGTAATGTACACCGAGTCCTCAGCGCCCAATGATCCCGTGAAGACGTCGACGAGAAACGACGATGATACATCCTCGAGCTCAGTTACCGTCGATCGGGTCTGAAGAGTGACGGTCGATGTGGTTACCATCAAATAGGGTGGTATTGCGTAGAGGGCAAATGTCTTCTCCAAGGCAATGGGAGAAGAGCTTGGCCGATTCGCGGGCTTCGACGCGTCAGGAGCATTCGTCGGGCCAACAGCAGCAATAGTCTGCGTTGGCCTCTTCGACGGAACACCCCCACATGTGGTCGTCCCATAAAAGTCCGCAGATGAACACTTTTCACAAATAGTATCCGTGATGCCGATATATGAGGCCCTTCCGATAGAGCTGTAAGTCCCTGGAGGGCACATGATTCCGTCGCAACCAAACACTCCCACAGCTCCATTGTTCCAGAGAGATCTAGAGCACGCCTCTTCGTCAATGCCTTCAAAAAGGTTGTCAGCAGCGTTCACATTCAGTCGTCTGGGCAGAAGACGAGGAAATGAGCCCGTGAAATAGTTGTGGCTGATGTCAAGAGTGATGTAATTCACTAGCGAAGAGCTGCCAAACATATTCGCTGGTATCGTTCCCTTCATCTCGTTGTGTGACTTTAGAATGCAGAAGATGGCATACCATAAGCTCAATGGAGACACATCCAAGATTCGACAAAGGTGAAACCAACACTTACCACGTCAAGCTTTCGCAATATGNGGCAGTAAGTCAGAGCACCAAGATTCGACAAAGGTGAAACCAACACTTACCACGTCAAGCTTTCGCAATATGGGATAGTGCTCAAACGACGGAAGCGATCCAATAAGTTTGTTGTGGCTCAGGTGCACTGGAAAGAGCAGTCAAAAATTGTGAGACGCAAAGATTCGCAGATGATGAATGATTCAATCAAGCGTGCTCACATTCCCTCAGGTTGCGTAGGTCTCTGTAATACGGCTCCTGGAATTCCCCTGTGAATCTGTTATCGGAAAGATAGATGTACTCGAGAGCAAGCATGGCACCAATCTCAACCGGGATGGACGACGACAGCGCATTGGACGACACGTTCATGTACATCAGCTTCTGAAAGAGGCCCTTTGGCGAAGCGAAATCGTGGAGATGACCCGTAATCGAGTTTTGGCTCAAGTCAATCTGTGTAAGACCCGTTGAGGATTCCAGGAAGTTGGCGCCAAGCGAACCAGTGAAGCGATTCCTCGAGAGATTTAGCACCTCCATTTGATGACTCGCGAATTGGGGTACCGGGCCGCTCAACGCGTTGTCCGCTAAATTGAGGACTTTGATCGAAGTCAGGTACTCTAGATACCTGATACCTTCCCCAGCCAGGCCGTTGTTTGCGAGATCAATGCCAACAACGTCGACAGTCCCATTACCAACATCGCATGTGATGCCGTGCCACGTACAAACGACATTTTCACCCTCTTGCAACCAGTTGGTGCTGTTCCTCCAACTCTCGCCATTCGTTGAGCCAAAGAACTTTGACAGATGAGCGAACACATCCTCCGTTGGAGGGTTGTATGGTATGGTTGAGCCTGGGGCGGCGACTGGCCAATTCGAAGGGATCGACANCATCCTCCGTTGGAGGGTTGTATGGTATGGTTGAGCCTGGGGCGGCGACTGGCCAATTCGAAGGGATCGACATCGGTGGGTGACTTCCAACCTCCTTTGCCAAGGCGAAAGAAATTTGTTGGCAGAAGTATTGTTGGTACTCTGAATTGCGGCTACCTCCGTCGGCCAGACCATCAGTTAGGATTTCCGGCTCTGCCTTGGCACAGCAACCATCTCCATACCCAAGCTTCTCACAATGGCAGGCCAGCGATTTGTGGACGACCCTGAGCGTCCACGGCAGCTGATCAAATCCTTCGTACTGGTTGAAGTGTGCGTTGATGCTCGTTAAGAAGCTGTGAAACTCGCGCTCCGAGACGCTCTGAGAATCGTCCGTATCAGATTGAAGAAAATTTAAGAGCCAGTTGTGGCATTCCTCTGTTCTGGGCGCCCTGTAGCAATGGTCGAAGGGGCAGGCGATGGCGCTCGCGGGCAGACAACGCTCAGGCCCGTCACACTTCGGTCCAAATGAGAGCTCCAGCCATACTCAGTGTCGCAGCCCTGTACCTGACATCGTTCCGGGATGATCCGGGCGATGCAGCCGTCAGGGAGGCCGCCATACAATACATTCTCGCCAGGGTGGTACGCCAAGGACTTGATGCAAGTCTGTAGACCTTCGCAGACTGTTCGCGATTGCAAACTAATCAGATCAATCTCATAGAGCCTGGTTGTGTTTTGAGGGCACGTCGAAACAGCGTACATCACTTGATCACTTGCCTGCGCAAGCGAGGCAACAGGCGTTGGGAGGGTAATGGGCCGATATAGCTGAGAGGTGGCGGGATCCATTCGCCACAGCTTTGTTTCGTTGTGGATGGCAGATCCATCATGGCCTAAAATCTGCCCAGCGAAGTGAAGGTTCCCGTTCGCAAGCGCAATTCCTCCAAAGTTTGCCTTCGCCTTAAAAAAGGTCACTTCGGGCACAACCGACTGCACGATGGACCCGTCTGTCAGGTCAAACGCTACGATTTCAGACGCATCGCTTGGGGCGGAGGATATCAAAGCGAAGGCTCGAAGAGTCTTTGGGTCCACTGTGATGTCACGAACGCCAAACCCGATGTCTGCAAACCCGATGTCTGCACTGAGGAATTAAGAAGGAGTAACGCCGAGATAAGTGAGTATGGCTTTGCTCAAAAACGAGCTGTGACAAAATTCAGGACTCACTATCCTGCGCCTCCTCCACAGAAGGACTCGAATTGTGAAAGCCTTCCCAAGTCACTGGAGGCGTAGAAGGTGCAGGCACTTGAATCCCAATCGTAGTAGGTGAAATCAATGGGCGCTGACGAAGGGTAGAACGTGGGCACACGTGTCTGACATTGCGCGCCAGAAAAGCCTGGCCGGCACACGCAGAAATCGGCTGCCTCAAATCCCATGCCGGACCGACAGACGCCTCCGTTCAAGCATGCTGGCTCGCACGACGCTGGAGGAAAACTCAATGACGGGCGAGGAGTTGGGCGGGAGTATGGCAGAGTCGGCTTGTCAACCTCGCATAGCTTGCCTTCGAATTGTGGCGGGCAGACGCAATACTGGTACTCCAATGTCAAACCACCCCGGCAGACGCCTCCGTTGATGCATTCAAGTTGACATTCGCCACCCAAAGGAGGAGAAGTTGGCGCCAGGACTGTGGAATTTATGGACCCAATGTAGATTGCGGTTGCATCTGGGTCACACGTTGCATTTTGCGTTCGCCGTCCAAACTGGTTGGAGGTCCCAATAGGACAGGCGATTGCATCGCATCCATACCTTCCTACATTGCCGTTGTTCCATCCCTCGATCAAGCACGACTCTTCATCGATTTCGTTGAGGCGGTTGCCAGCAACGTTCACTTCCAGCTCATCTGAGCGCGACCCGATATGTGGCACTATTCCAGTCAACGCGTTGAAGCTAAGATCAAGCTTGGTAAGGTTCGTGAGAGGCAAGAAGCGAGGGCTGATGGAGCCCGATAGCCTGTTTCCTCGCATTGTAAGAACCTCGAGGGCTGTCATCGAGCCAATGATAGGGTTGAATGATCCTTCAAGTCTGTTGTGGTCGAGCTGGAGCGACCGAATACTGTTGTAGCCTCCATTCGATATCCGAAAGGAGCCAAAGTGATTTGACCTGAGGTCCAGCTCCTCGAGCAGTGGAAGATCGCTCAGGCGGCTCGGGATCGCTCCGCGCAAGTTGTTGTTTGGAAGCAGAAGAGACTTCAACTTCAAGGGATGGCCAATCACTTCTGGTATCTCGCCATAGAGATCGTTTCCGCCCAAATCGAGCACAGAGAGGTTCCGGAGTCTCAGGAGGTCCGCGTAAAACGGCCCTCTCAGGTTGTTATCTGGCAGCTGCAGGCGGGACACGGTATCGAAACTCATCGATGCGTCGCACGTGATGCCGTTCCATCTGCAAAAACTGACACTGTCGAGCGTCCAAAAGTCATCCCTCGCCCAAGAACCTCCCCCAGTGCTCTCGTAGAACGAGACAAGGAGATCGAACTCCATTCTGGTCCAAGAGGACGGACGCATCGTAGGGGAGAATCGCGGTTCCGCCACCACGCCCCAATCGTTGCATGAAGTGTTGGAAAAGCACCGATACTTCCGACCGCTCGACACGTCCAAATCAATGCACTCGGCATCGTCGCCCGAAGGGCAAGGCTTGCGACACATGCTATTCGCGTCAATCCACGAGAATCCACAGTAGCTGTCGCTGGGGTTTTCTTCCACCTCCTCGTTCTCCTCCACGAATTCATCCGGAAGTGCGTCGTCCGCACCGACGAAGTCGTCATCATTCAGAGGAGAAAATGCCTCCTCCTCCTCGACCCCCTCCGGATCAAACGCCGATACCTCATACTGGCAGTTTCCTTAAGCTCGAGATCTTCGTTGATGTTATCCAGATGAGCGTCGTACTGGCTCGCATCGCAGACTTCATCAAGGCACTCGGGAATGCCGTTGGACTCGAGAGTGAAGCTCTCGCCCATCGCACTGCACGTAATGATGAGCTTCTCCGCCTCGATGACCGTGCCGTTGAATTCGTTGCAGATATCGCGAAGGCTTTCCGCCACCTCGGGGCAGACCGTGTAGTCCATAACTATCTTGTCGGAAGTCTGGCTGATGGCCTCTGGGCAGCCGCTTACAGCGCCGTCCACGGCAGCTGCGAAGGTGGGGTCTTCGGCAAGCGCTTCGTTGGCCGCGTTGCACTCGTCACTGAGCTTGAGATGGCGGTGGCGGTTCGGCTCGAGCATCCTGCGCTGCACCTTCTCGAGGATGGCATCCTTGTCGAAGGTGGAGGCCGATGCGGCAGATGTGGAGGCGCACTCGGCTTTGGTGTGGTAGAGGAGCCATATGCCCGGCGGCAGCTGAAGCAAGCAGGTGCAGGACTTGGGTTCAGCACTGCAATCACATCACATACAGTCAAAGTGACAGAGCACACTCACCTGGCGCCCGGTGGCGCACCTCCCCGTCCGGGGATCGCGCCACCAAGGACAATCCACCCGCCCCGTGCACTGCGCCCACGGATTGCCCCCGCAGCTTCCCGCGGGGTCGAGGCACTCGCCGTTCGCGTCGGGGCAGAAGGGAGGGATGCAATCGCAAGAGCACGTGGCTTTGTTGAAGAGGCCGTTGACGCAGAGGCGCGCGGCGTTGCAGGGCGGGGAGGCGATGGCGGGGAGGAAGGGATTGCGCGGCTCCTTTGCAGCAGGATTG
>JALLAP010001344.1:0-15804 GCA_036939355.1 Thalassiosira profunda | reverse complement strand
CTCGATAATTTCCTTCGCTACGATGGGTAGTTTAATGTCCGACCGCTAAACGGATGGTAACGTCGGAATAGTAGTACCTGGTCCATGAGCGGCGGGAGCCCTGTCGGCCACGAAAAGCTGTAGAGCTTGGTAGTAAAACTTACGTGGCCTTCGCACTGAGTCATTCAGAATCCTTTTTTTGAGGCGAGAGGCTCTCGCTCTCCGCCGCGCCACCGATGCATGCACCAACACATCACTTTGACCACCGCTCGATGAGTTGGACGTCATTTGATGATCTGGCGGCGTCGACGATGGCGACGATGCGTCGCGTCTCGCCATCGTCTCATAATTTGCAATCACACAACCCAACACAAGTAAAAGATGATGAAGCTTGCCATTCTCTCCACCACCGTCGCGGCCGCCGCCGCCTTCTCGCCCGTCGGCACCCAGCCCGTCCGGACTGCCCTCCACTCCACCGTTGAGGATACCGCCGTCGAGGTCGAGGCCCCGGTCGATACTGCCGAGATCCCCGCCGACATTCCCCAGCCCGCCCCGGCGGTCGCCGCCATCAACGGCTGGGTCCCCGACGAGACGGCCAACTGCTACGGCCTCCCCGGCGCCGTCGCCCCCACCGGATACTTCGACCCCCTCGGCTTCGCCCAGAGCGGAATTTCCCTCAACGAGGTCAAGCGCAACCGCGAGGCGGAGGTCATGCACGGCCGCGTGGCGATGCTCGCCTGCCTCGGCTACGTCGCCGGGGAGCAGCTCCCGAGCCCCTTCGGCATCGTCGGTCCCGCCAACGACCAGCTCCAGCAGATGCCCGCCCCGGCCTTCGCCCTCCTCACCGTGGCCATCGCCGCGGCCGAGCTGAAGCGCGCGACGATCGGCTGGGTCGAGCCGGACGGCAGCTTCCAGAACCTGTGGCGGCTGCGCGACAACTACTACCCCGGCGATCTCGGATTCGACCCGCTCGGGCTCAAGCCCAAGGAGGCGAAGGCGTTCGCGGACATGCAGACGCGGGAGCTCCAGAACGGACGTTTGGCGATGATTGGCTGGGCGGGCATGTGCAGTCAGGAGATCTTCAACCACCGGACCATCTTCGAAACCATCGACTTTTACCAGAAGGTCTCTGCCGGAATCAACCCGTACGAGGGCTGCGGCGACGGCGTCATTTGCTAAACGTACAGAGTAACGCATGTAACTGTTCCATATTCTAGTTGATGTTATTTGTCATTCTGAAGCGCCGTTGAACTCGATGGTATAGGCTTATCTATTCACGAGAACTCCAGCTGCAACCACTCCATGTAAAGATATCTTGATATGCCTCAATCTTAGGAGAAGACGGTGTTTCACTTAGAAGACGAGTCTCATCACAATGAAGGATTCCGATACAGAATTGCAGCAATCAGATTGAGATTGCAAGAGTTGCGGTTACACAGAAACTTTCAGCGTGGCTCCCGGCGTTGCCTTTGCCACCCTCATCGCGTCATCGCGTCCAACATTTCTCTGCTCAACTAGTCTCTCGAAATCTGATACATCTCCCTCGGCCGACACCAAGCCAGCCAGTGGACCTTCGATATCTAATGCTCCATTTCCCAATGGCACAATCACCTCCGCCCCCAAGCTTTCCGCAATCTCCAAAGTTCGCTCTCCTCCGTAGACGAGTGTATATTGTCCTTCGGCGGGAACCTGCGCCGGGAGGGACTGCTTCGTCACGGGAGACACCATGATATTTGCTCGAAGCTTCTGGATGTTGTCGAGGACAACGTCGCCGTGCGGCTCGTAGTATATCGACAAGCCGTCCTCATTCTTGCCGCCATTGAGATCCAGCAAATATCCATTCTCGCGCTTCTGCCACGGAGGACCCACCAGTGCTCCCTGGGTCGCCGTCACTGTCGCCCCCTCTGTCAATTGGCAAGTTTCCCCGTGATCCAGCACCGTTATCCGATCAGCACTTAGCCCAAACTCCAGTAGTTTCTTCTCGCACGTCGGGGCCACGACGTAATTCAGCCCCGGCAGCCGCTCTCGCACCTTCTCGAGCGTCGGGAGGTGCGTGTGATCGTCCAACCCCATCGTGAGCAAACAGTGGCTGGGGTTGGCGTCGCAGATCATATCGATCGTCTGCCGTTCCGACAGCGACTTCTTGTTAGCGCGGTAGCCCCACGGGATGCCGAAGTCGAGCTGCGACGCGAGCGGGTCGATGACGACGGAGACTTTGGTATTGCCATTAGCGGCTTGCCACAGCTGGCCGTTGCCTTCCAGGTGGGTGTAGCCGAAAGTCGACTTCGTCGCGGCATTGAAAATGTTGGGCAGCTGAATTTGCGGGGCGAATGCGAGGGCGTCGGCGGAAGTGCCGCCTCCCAATATCACCGAGAAGAGAGCGAATAGGAGGGGCGCGAGCATCATCATCTTGCAGCACTGATGGCCTCAGTTATCTTTTTTTATCTTTGCCCTCCTTGACTGTTGTTGTCGCCCACCGCCCGTGGATCGTCGCCGTCGACGCTCACCGCTCACGTCGACTTCGACGAGAGTGCAGTGCGTTTGTTCTGTGGTGGCCGACCTCTGCGGTGTTTGCAAAAACGCGTGGCTCGCTCTACGTAGATTTTGTACCAGAGTCTACGTGGGGGCGCCAAGTCAGAGAGCCTCTCGCTCTCGGCGCTCTGCGCTGCTGCGCTCTCGGCTCTCGCCCTCGCCCCTCTCACACTCCAACCAGCCTGCCCCATAATTTCCATTCTCGGCAATCGATAACACCCCCCAACCAACTTTCAACATGATGAAGTTCGCTGTCGCCTCCCTCCTCGCCGGCTCCGCCGCCGCCTTCGCCCCGGCCTCCGTCGGCAAGGCCTCCACCGCCCTCAACGCGTTCACCGTCGACAACATGCCCGGCCAGCTCGCCCCGATGGGCTTCTTCGACCCCGCCGGCTTCGCCGCCAACGCCGACGAGCAGACCCTCAAGAAGTACCGCGAGGCGGAGGTCACCCACGGCCGCGTGGCGATGCTCGCCGTTTTGGGCTTCCTTGTCGGCGAGGCCGTCGAGGGCAGCTCCTTCCTCTTTGATGCGCAGATCTCCGGACCCGCGATCAGCCACTTCACGCAGGTGCCGGACGGCTGGGACGCCCTCATCGTGACCGCGATTGGCGCCGCCGAGGCCCAGCGCGCCCAGATCGGCTGGGTGGACCCCGCCGATGCGTCGTACGACCAGCCGGGACTCCTCCGCGACGACTACTACCCGGGCGACATTGGCTTCGATCCCCTTGGCCTGAAGCCGGAGGACCCCGAGGAGTTCAACATCATGCAGACGAAGGAGCTCCAGAACGGACGTTTGGCCATGCTCGCCGCGGCTGGGTTCCTCGCCCAAGAGGCCGTCGACGGAAAGGGCATCCTCGAGCACTTCTCCTCGTAAATTTTGGTAGGTACGCACCGACGATGAACAGAATTTCACATAGATAGAGCAACTTAATGAATAATGCAGCTAGCGAAACAGAATCTTTTCGTATCAACACTTTGTTCGATGTTGATCTGCTGCGCTCTCTTATCATATCGTTTCGTTATCTACCTACTCACTACAGCCCAAACTTGATGTGCATATCTTGTGTACTTACTTAGTTGCTGGCCCAGATGCCGGTCGATTTGATCATTTCCCAGCTCCAACTCTCCACACATCATTTCTAATCAACGCACATGCACCCTTCCTTGATATCGCACCGAGTGCACAGCTTCTCCCCGCACCGTCCGCACTCCGGGAGGTAGCACTTGTTGCCCTCGGGGCCCGAGCACAGAGGACACTCGGCGCAAACGCAGCAGTCCTCGAACCGCGTGTGGTCCGGGCAGAGGAATCCACAATCTTCGCGACAATAATCAAACTGGTACCACCCCTTCTTATTCCTCGCCTCCAGGCACGAAGGACACATGACGTTGGTCACGTCCGTGCAGCGGTGACACCGCACCTGCTCTTCGACCTTGGACCGCAGACACGATTTGCAAAAGATCCCGCCGCAGTCGTCGTTGATGCACCGCGCTGCGGGTATTTTCATGGGCGCCTCGCAGAGCGAGCACGCACACGTGGCCGACGGGTTGCGGTTCAGTATCTCAGATTTCTCTTGGTGATGTTTCATTTTGGCTTCGTTGAGGAGGGTTCTCCGCTTTTTCTGCAGCGATGCGATCAGTCTCCGTTGCTCTCCGTCGATTTGTGCGTCTATCTGCGCTATTCTGCGAGCGAAATCCTCGTCGGCGGCGCGCAGCGACGCCATCTTCTCCTCGTGCGCTGGAGCTGTGCTCTTTTGGCCTGCTGCTGCTGCTGTGTCAGGTAACACGTACCCCGCGGCGGCCCGCGCTCTCGCCTTCGCGGCGTCGTCTCCCTCGAAGGCCGCCCCCAAACCATCGCCGCCTGCTCCGCCATCCGTTTTCAGTCTTTTGCTGGACATCCCGCCTCTCACAGCACCTTCCCTTCCCAAAGCACAGCAAAGGGTTGATGTTTGGTGTGTGTTTTTGGTTGTTGGGGTTGGTTGGGGTCAGGTTAGGGTTCGGGTTCTGGGCTTGAAGTACCTACGTACGTACTTTGGACAGAGACCTTCTTGGTTCGGCTGCTCTTGCTTCCCAACACCCTCCAACATTGCATGCTTGCATGTTCCTCTCTTTCTTGGAAGCCACAAGATGTGAACAGGTAAGAAGGGGCGCCCACATCCCTAAGCCGTGGTCTCATAAATCGCAATCATCAATCGAGAGCACAAAGCCCCCAAACACAACTACATCCGGGCACAGAATCAATCCATCTTTTGACGACGCCAAGATACTCTCAGCTCTCAGCAATCTCAGAAGAACAACCTCAAAGCTAACCGTCCAACGAAACTACGAACTATGAAGCTCCCACTCACGATTCTTGCGTGCTTGGCTGTGCCTTTCGCGACTGCTCAACAGCCGAAAGGAGCGGAGACGACCGGGTACCTTTACCTGCAAAGACCCGAGCGTCGGCGGACAGAAAGGAGGCAGTGGTGGCGGAGGAGGCGGGGATGATAGAGGCGGCGGAGGTAGCAAGAACCAGGACCTCAAGCCGCATCAACCCATTCTTCCGGACCGCACGCCGAGGCCTACATCCCGGCCTCGCAAGACCCCTTCTCCGGTGCCTCCCCCAACCAGGCCCAAAACTAGAAGGCCCACACCGAGACCAACGCACCCCAAAACTCGGCGACCTACACCGAGGCCCACGCGCCCAAAAACCCGGCGTCCTACCCCCTCTCCCACTAAGAGCCCAAAGACGAAAAGTACGTCCAGTGAATTGTGTGTTTTGGTCGTCTCAACGCGTGAAATTTGACGCTCAATGTTGAAACCTCGCTCCGCAGGCCCCACTCGTCGTCCCACGCGCCGTCCGACGAGGCGGCCGACAAATCGGCCGACAAGGCGTCCCACCAACCGCCCAACTTCGACCACCGAGCGCTGCGTTCCGGACGAACGTCCCAGGCCCGTCCGCAATGGTCAGAGATACCGCTTCAACCTCGTCCAGTCGAATGCCCGCTGCGTCGATCAAAACAATGACGTGTATGAGTTCGGTCAGTTCAACTCCACCGACACCTTTGGAGACTGTGCCAATGCCTGCGTGAACGATGTGCAACCCAGTCTCATCAACTCGGGAAGCTTCCGGGGCATTGACTTCGACTGCCGCTACTCCGAGTGCCGCTGCCTGTACGACGAGGGCACTTTGGACAACCGCAACTCCAATCGCTTCGATAGGACGCGCACCGTCGAAGATGGAACCGGCCCTATCGAAGGAGCAAGGAGCAACAGTGCCACGCGGGATATCTATTGCGGCAGCCTTGTTGGGGCTGAAGGTATGGAGGCTGACCTCTGGTATATCGAAGAGGAATAGAGCGCCCAGCCTCTCCTCGTCCAACCTGTCCGCGGCGTTCGCCTTGTTTTGCCTCCTGCTTCTTTGTCCCAGGTTGGTTGCACAGTGTAAGCCTCTCTAACGAATGCATCATCCAACCAATGAGCCGGTGTAATAATACAATTGCCTTCAACAGCACTGCCAGTATTTGTTCCCCCAGGGGTGATTCCACCAGTCCTCAGCTTCGCGATCTATGAACTTCGGCATTTTCCAAATGATGGGCACCCAACTAGCTTTGCAAAACCCCTTCCTCCACCGAGAGGCGTCGTCCCTCGAGACAAATGTCCGCACATTGCCGCACAGTCCTCTGCTGAATGGAGAGTCCGTCATGCTGGTCCCACCAAGATAATCAATGTTGCTCCCCTTGGCGAATTCGAAGGTCGTAACATTTGACACAGCCAGCGCCGTGTGGATGATCCAAAGCAACGTCGCCGCAAGGTAGATCGGATACATGTACACCTTCGCCAACACCAGTATGGCCCGGCCAACCTCCAACCCGTTCGCACCGTCCACCGTGCCCTTCGGGAGACGGGCCGTGCCGACAATCCCCAGCGCCATCCGCGAGCAAATAACGTTGAGCAGGAGGAAGAGCCAGAAGCGGAAGTGATTCCGCTCCCCGATGCACGTCCCCAGAAAGTGGCAGTGGTGATCGAACGTCGCCACGCAGATTCCACAGTCGGAGCAGTGGTGCGATCGTAATGGCGGACAGATGCGGCATTTGTCGCAGTGCTTTCGGCGGGTGTGCGGATACAGCTTTTGGTTTCCCTTTTGCATTGAACCTGTGGTGGATGCGAGCGGGTTGGGATCCAGGAAGCCCTGCCTCTCGAGATCTGCTCCCTCACCACCATCATTAGCGTGACTATCCGATCCATTGCTCATTGTTGCATCCTCCTCCCGAGCATCCAATCTACGCATCGCCTCCTTCGTCAGCAGCCCGGGATCGCTCCCCTGCAGATTGCAAAACAATCCGACCAACGCCAACGTCCAGCAGGTCAGCTTGGCCAGCACGGAGAACCTGATGGAACGCCCGTACATTGCACATTCGCCCGCAGCCGGAAACGATGTGTGTCTGCCGGACGGGTGGATTGTAGATGTGGCTTTATCGGGCGTGGCATCTGACGCGCTCCGCAGACCGCACGACGACGCCGGCCAGAGACTCGTCCCGGGCGATACTGTCGCGAGGGCAAACGCTATTGCAATCATGGACAGGTAGGTCCTCCTCACGTGTCGGCTGGAGTTGGTCTGCTGTTTGTCGACGGCCTCCCTCGGCGGCGACGGCGGCGGCGTTTCCATTGCATCGCCATCAAAGGCGCTGGCGGGAAGGCGCGCCCGCGGCAGCTCGAGCGCGTCGCCTGTCGCCTCCATTGTCGATCAGTTTGGGGTGCACGTGCACCTGATTCACCTTCAGCGCCACGTGGGTTCATGTGACGTGCACGAGATACGTCGACGCGAATTGCAAGTCCTCAGCATCGCAATGCACTCCCACGGTCGGGCGACCGCTCCCGATAGCCACGCATCCGTCAGCTGCGAGCCCAGGGCCACGCTGTGAAGGTGCATGAAGCGCTAGGAGCTGGAGGCTGGAGGGGATGTAAGTAGGATGTAGGTATTGTAGGCTCTCTACTACGTAAGATAGCAATCTACAGTTTCGCCCAACGCGCCGACCACGCCTCTGGGCCCCTGCCTCTGCTGCTGCCGCCCGTAGCCTCCTACCCACCAACATGGCCGGTGCGGAGTGTTCATGTGGCCGAGCGAGACGCCTCCTCTATTGTAGACCCACCTCTGACAACGTTGACGCGATACCGCCGGCATACTACTAACACCGGCGGCGTGCCCTAACCCCCCAGATCGACGATCGATCGTTGAAGTTGAGGTTGAGGTTGAGATCGTTGCACTGCTGCAACGTTGTCGAAGTGTAGACAGGGGGACAACAAACATCACTCCGATCGGTTTGCTGACACTGCGCGAGAAAGCTCGGGTTTGGAGTAGCCCGGCGAAGTGATCCAACCGGCGAGGTTGCTTTGTCATGTGCACACGATTGTGCCCACCACTTCGTCGATTGTACTTGGACGCGCCTGCACTCATGAGCTCCTCTCTAGTAGAGGCAGATTGATATATTCGGGCGTGCCACTCGATTAGGATGAGAGCGAGGGCTTCACTCCTCGGCGTCGCCGCGGTGATGGGGGCGGCGATGTATGCGGGTTTGGTCCACAGCCGCCAGCTGATGGGACATTACTCCTCTCCCCTCCATGGCGCCGTGCACTCTAGCGTTGCTACTGCTACTGCATATAATGCGGCTGCCATTATTGAGCTGGAGTCTCGGTTGGCAATGTTGAATCGGGAGAAGACTGAGTTGCAGCGAGGCGTGCAAAACATACCGGGGATGAGCTCGTGGCAGGAGAGGGAAGGATATGACCTCAACAGCAAATTGATCTCCAAAGACAAGCAGATACTTTCGGTTGAAGAGCAACTGTTGGCACTGCGGTTGACGGATGGCCGACTCATCAACGACCCCACGCTTCCCTGGAATGCAACAATGTATCGTCCGTGGCTCGATCCGGACCTATCTGTAGAGGAGCAACCACCCGCAATGATCCTTCTGACCACAAAAGGTTGGAACCAGCCGAATGTTTCTCAAGGGATGAGTTTCCCTCGTCACCAGTACGAGACTGCACTCTATTCGGCGTTGATAAACCATCCTTGGTTTCACCCGACTGCATTCGCCGACATTGAAAGTGGCAATCTGCCAATCAGGACCCGAGGCGTTCGGTATTACGTTTTTCCCGATGTTCATGTCAAAGACTTCCCCAACTGGCCGGTATACGGAGGCCAGGCGGTCAACTTTGATTCGTCCTTCAATCGAAGAGTTGGAAGAGGGTCTCTGATCGGCGAATGCGGAGTGGTCGGAGCAGGACTTTTGCAGTCAACGCTATTCTCCGTTCTAAATGCGACAACACAGTCGGAAGAAAATGCATCGGTGGCCCTTCTTTTCCTGCTTTCCCAGGCTGGTCACGCACGGCGGAATAGAGAACATTCGCAGAAGAACCGGTATGTTAGCAAGTGGATATCGTGCACCGAGACTATGAAGGATAAGCCCATTGCCGTGGCCGCATTGGACAGCCACTTCTCCTTAATCGACGAGTCACGAGATCAGGGCATGCTACCACCTCCAATAAAAATGACATCTTTGGACGCAGAAGAGGAACGCGACATACAAACATGCCGCGCAGAGTCAACACGAAGATTTCACGTGAGCTACATTGGAAACTATCGCAGCGGGCCGAAGTTCTTTGAATCGGGGGGAGCCCGGGGGGCGTACAAATCTCTACACGACAACAAACGAATAATCGTGCTTCGGTACGTCCAAGAAGAAGATATCAAGAATTCGGTTGTGGCCAACATGACATATGACCAGGTGTTGAGAAGCTCGGAGTTTGCATTGGCCCCTCGCGGAGACAACAAGTTCTCATTCCGCTTTTCGGAAGTGCTGAGCGCAGGAGGTATGTCAGTTTGCACCTTTGATTCATGGCTGGCATCTGAAAGTGCTCCTCACGTCGAATTCCATTCTCTCTTGCGAGCAGCAATACCGGTGGTACATGCCGATGATTGGGTGTGGCCGTTTCGACCGGAAGTGGTTGATTGGAATCGCTGTGCGGTCATCCTCGGAGAGAAGCTTGCGGGCAATCACACGTTGGACCACATCGCCAGAATGTCGACGGAAGAGAGGTGCGCGAGGAGAAACTACTGCTACTTTCGCATCTACAAAAAGTATGTTGCAACGTTCGAAGGGCAACTGCAGGGCTATCTGGACGGACTGGAGGCGATTGGCAGACAAAGCGACAATACCACTCCCTTTGCAGGAATTCGGTGCAATGCATCATCAATTGAAAGCCGGGACTGTAACCCGTATTAGGAAGCGGGTGCTTATTCACCTTTTTATTGGACTGGCAGAGCTACCTACATACATAGCTGTGGGCAGATACCCCATACCCCTAGTTCGGGATGTAGGTAGGCTCTCTACTACCGCGTAAGACGGTAAAACGGTCTACTGGGGCTGCCTCTGCTGCTGCCGCCCGTAGCCTCCTCCCACCAACATGGCCTCCTCCGCACCCCCCGAGGAGGTGCTCGTCCTCTACGGCTCCCAAACGGGCAATTCCGAGGCCGCCGCCGAGACCCTCGAGAGCGCGCTCCCCTTCAAGCTCCTCGACCCCGCCCCGTGCACCGCGCGGTGCATGCAGCTCGACGACTTCCTCGAATTGGAAAAGGCGAAATGGCCGCGGCTCGTGGTCATCGTCTGCTCGAGCTACGGCGTGGGGCAGGCCCCGTTGGGCGCGCGGAAGTTTCGGGAGGTGTGCGACGCCCTCCTGGACCGTTCCAAAGAGGGGAAGGTGGACAAATTCCTCGCCGGGGTGCACTTTGCATTGCTCGGGCTGGGGGACAGCCACTACACCACCTTCTTTCGCAATCCGACCGTCATTCACGAGGCGCTGACGGCCGCGGGGGCGACGCGGGTTGGACCATTGGGGAAGGCCGACGCCAGCGGCACGGGCGACGACGAGCAGGGGAAGGTGGTGGAGCGGTGGATCGCGGGGATATGGGACGAATTGGCGACGGTGTACGCCGCGACGCCTCCGGGGGAGGAGGCGTTGGAGAAGGCAAGGGAGGGGACGTGGGAGGTGTGCCTGGAGGTGTTCCCGGAGTGGCAAACGAGAAGTTCGGTGCCGATGGCGCTGGCGATAGTGGCGGTAATTGTGTCGCTGCTGGTGGCGTATTACATTCAATTGAGAGCATAGGGTAGGGTTTGATGAGGAGGGATCTCCCATCAATTACGAGGGAAGTTTAAAAGGGGTGGCAACTTGTGCCGGTCCACACTTCAGGAGGGGGTCATTGCAACTGCAGCACGCTTGGGCTCCATTGTTGGTCGGGGTCTACGAACGGTGCTTCGCTAAACCAAAGCTATAACGATGGTGGCGCCCCACACACACAGCATTGCTGTGTCGCTCAAAGTCCTCTTTCTCCGCAAACACGTCTTGTTCTACACAATCTCAATCCCAGCCTTTTGCTCATTCATTGCTCCATTTCAATCCGTTGCTGCATCTTCACCAATAGCTCGTCGTCGTACGGAAACACAAACGTTCCGGCCGCCGACAACCCCGGCACGATAACGGCCGGCCGGAGCCGCCGTATCAGCGCGAGCGTCCTCGCGTAGTCCCGCTTCTTCTCGGCGTACGGGTGAATGAAGAAGGGCGCGTAATCCAGCCCCCCGTCCGCCGTGCCGTAGAGCGTGTCTCCCGTAAAGAGGATAGATCCTCCGTCGCCCCCCGGACGTTTCCAGTGGTAGATGGCCACACCGGGAGTGTGGCCGGGGGCGTGGTACGCGGTGAGATCGTCGCCGAAGCGATATTCCGCGCCGTCGAACGTCTCGTCGACGCGGGCTCCCTTCGCCTCGATCGCCGCCCGCTCGTCCGCGTGGCAGAACACCTTGGATGGCAGGACGTTGCAGAACTTCGAAGCTTCGTCCCGGTGCGTGAGCAGNGTCCGCGTGGCAGAATACCTTGGATGGCAGGACGTTGCAGAACTTCGAAGCTTCGTCCCGGTGCGTGAGCAGTTGGTGCGAGGGCATCCCGACCTCCGCGAGGTGGTCGACGTACTCTCCGATGTGGGAGCTGGCGTAGAGGAGCATGTTCTCCGAGCCGGGTCGTTCGATCAGGAAGGCGCGCGCGGCGTGCTCGTTGCCAAAGGGATACTCCGGTCGCGTGGCGAGGATGCCGGGCAGTATAGCTTCCAGTCTCATACTGGGAGCCTTGCTATGTTGCGATCGATTGTTGACGATTGAGCCAATTATTTTTGTGACGGGCGTGCGGACGACGACGTTCATTTCCTTTTGCAACCAGAGCGTTGCTGCGAGCCGGACGAGGAGGTGTGCACGTCTCATGCCTTTGCAGCGCAACCCACCTCTCCTCTCTAGAGGTTCAAATGCAAGATCTGGGGAAGCCGTTGCCAGCCCAGATGCGTATTGCAACGCTACCGAACTGTCGTGGACGCCTGCATCGCGGCTCATTTGAGCGATGGTTCTCAAGTTGTTGCCCAGGAAGTTGACACTTGCGAGCGACACGCGTCTCAAAAGTTGAGTGCAGCACCAAGCGAGGGCCAGACGCACAGTGGACCTGGCCACTGATTTTCTCGCGCCGCCTTTTGCAACCACCCCAAGCAAGCGAGCAACAGCAACAAACACATCACAATCTCTCAAAGCCATGCCCGCCGCACCCCCCTCAGCCGCGGCCGACCCGCCCGCCGCGGCATCCGCCCGCCTCGCCCGGTCGAACCTCCTCCGCCTCGAATCCGCCGAGCTCCTCAAGGAATCGTTGTTGCACGTCCATCCCGGCGGCGCCCTCAGCGACGGCGGCGGGGGTGGCGGGGGTACGAGTGGTTTGGGCGATGCGCGCGCCCACTACGAGGCCAAGTGGGCCCCGTCCGCGCGGGGCTATTTGCACCAAGTCAAGGAGGCGATCGATGGGCTGGGGAGCGCGACGCTGGGCCCCGAGGTGGCGCTGCTGCCCGGCGGCGAAAGCGGCGAAGGTGCGCGGTATCGCGTGCCGCTCGTGTCGGACAAGTTCGCCAAGACGCTGCACTCGTCGAATAATGCAAGTGCAAATATCAAGGGGGCCAACCCGCTGACCTCCTGGTCGTTCCCCTTCCCGGGCGGATCCTCCCTGACTTTGGCGCCGATCGGATCGTTCGCCCACGCGGGCAACGCGGGACTGGCCAACAAACGCGCGAACGGCAACGTGTTGCCGGTATTGGATGTGGCGGTATTGGTGGACAGCAGTGCGGACGGCGATGGGGCGTTCGTGGGGGGGAAGGACTACTTGAACCACCGGTACACCGATGTGAGTTTTGTTGGCTTCGCCTCTCTGTAACTGCTGCCTGCTCTCGTTTCGGCCGAAGGCTCACAGGATGTGTCATCTCATTGCCATCTCGCCTACACTGCCTTTAGAAACGGAACATCCTGGCCGTGCACATTGCCAAGCAGCTGTCGCAGAAGAAGCACCGGTCGACCATCGGCGCGGTCCATTTGACCCGCGTATTCGGGGACGCAAGGAAGGTGGGATTATTGCTCACGCCTCCGCTGAACGATGGCGAGGCCGACTCCAAACAGAACAAAAAGAAGCGGAAGCGGGAAAAGAAGGATGGAAAGAAGGGAAAGAACAACAAACTGCGGTTTCGGATACGGCTGATCTTCGGGGTGCAATCGACGGATCGCAACTCTTCTCGCGGCGGCAACGAAAGCGGCGACGACGCATCGGACGACGGCGTGGGCGCATGCTGGATCCCGCCCTCGCGCCTCCTCCCCGATCGGAGCAACCACCGCTCCTCCAAACACTCCAACAGTCATCGCGGCGGAAACGACGGATTGGACGCCACGCCGCACTACACCAACGCCCTCGCCGAGGACGCCCACCTCCTCTCCACCCCCCGCCTCATCAACAATACCCTCGCCACGCTGCACGAGGGGGGCGCCCACGTCAGCCCCACCACCTCCTTCCACGAAACTTTGTTGTTACTAAAAGTGTGGGCCCTCCAGCGCGGCTTTCTAAGGGGGCACGACACCTTTACCACCACGACATTGGCGGTGCTGCTGGCGTACCTGTACCGCACCAAGGCCATTGGGAAACGCATGGGGAGCGTCCAGGCGTTTACCACCTTCATGAAGTTTTGGGGGGAGACCGACTGGCTCGGCGAGGAGGGACTGGAGGCGGGAATTGCCGCGGCGTCGGCGGGGGGGAAGGAGACGTTGTCGGCGGAGCAAGTCCGGGAGTGGAAGGCGAAGAAAAAGGCGGGACTCGTCATTCCCGAGGAGGGGCGGAGCGAGTCCCAGACTGTTTTGGAGTGCGCCCAATCCCGATTGTACCTCGACGACCTCCGCGGTTCTGCGGTTGGCGACGGACGACCGGAGACATTGCTGGAGTGCTACAAGCGCGCCTTCGCCTCGTCCGCCACCCGTTCGGCATCCATCGCCGCCCCCTCCCACAGCGACGCCCCCGTCCTCCTCGACCCCACCATGACGCTCAACTACCTCGCGCGCCTCTCGCCGTCCTTCGTGAGGGAATCGCGGTCCGAGGCCCAATGGGCATTGAAAACGATCCACGGGCGCGAGGGCGACGAGCGGGGGGCCTTCCGCGCGCTCTTTCTGGAGACGAATCGGTTCTGGACGCGGTACGACGCCTACGTGCGGGTGCCGCTCGCTTATGTCCCGCGGGCAGCCGGGAAGAGGCACGGCAAAGGGTCTCAGGGAGTGTGGGGCCGCGACGCCGACGATATTGGGTTCGACGAGAGCGTGCGCCGCGGCGTCGTGGGCGTCCTGGTCCGCGCGCTGGGGGATCGGGCTGTGGCTGTTAGGGCGCTCACGTCCGGGAACGGCGACGTGCGAGTGGGCGAGGGTGACGCCAATGGCGGCGAGGGGGGCGCCGCGGCCGCGGTGGGGAACAGCGACCAGTGCCACCGCGTCCCCGTTCGCGGGAGCGCCTCCGTTGGCTACGCGGCCGATGCGACCCACCGGCCGCCCGCCTCTCCCGCCGACACCCGCGACCGCGCCCCCTCCCTCGCGATCGGACTGCGCCTCGCCCCCGCCGCCGCCCGCCGCCTCGTCGACCGCGGCCCCCCCGCCGAGGACGCCCGGGGCGCCTTCGCCTTCGTCTCCCTGTGGGGCGACGACAAGGCCCAGCTGCGGCGGTTTCGGGACGGGGCCATCGTCCGCGCGGCCGTGTGGAACGAGCCCGCGGAGGGCGTGGTGGAGTTCAGTGGGATGGAGCGGAGCATGGGCGGGATTGCCGAGCGGATCGTGCGGCACGTCATTGGATTGCACTTTGTGACGAACAAGCGAAATGAGCAGGAGAAGCAGGGGCAGGCGAAGCAGGTGGCGTTCGAGCTGCGGGACGTGGTCTCGTTCATCGACGGGGTGGCGGGGCCGTCGCCCTCGCCCTACAGCGACTCGCTCGCGCTCCACAAGAAGGCCATGGCGGCGTTCGACTCGCTGGCCGACTTTCTCCGCCGGAACACGGCCATGTCCGCGGACCCGTCCCACAAGGGGAAGAAATCCTGCCCGCTGGGACTGCCCCTGTCCATCGACGAGGTGGAGCCCCTCGCGCCGTGCCTGCGCTATTCGGCGTTGTTCCCGCCCGTGCCCCATCCCCTCCTGGGCGGCCCTGCCACGCACGATCGGAAAATCGCGGGCGCGAATGTGGGTGCGCCCATTCTGATTCAAATCAGGTTCGAGGGCAGCGCAAGGTGGCCGGCGTCGCTGAACGCCATGGCCGCGGCCAAGTGCGCCATGCTCGCGCGGCTCGCCGAGGGGATTGAGAGGTTGAAGGACGAGCGGGCGGGCGACGCAGAAGGGTTCGACGGGCCGATGGACGCGACGCCCACTTATTTGGACGTGGGCTTTCGAGGGTATTCGTTTCGGATCGTCGTGCGGGCCGATCAGGAATTGCGCATGCTGCGGGGACTGACGAATCCAACCCCCGAGGCGAAGGCCCTGCGGCTCGTGAGTAGCATAGATGATTTGCGTCGTGAACGATTTTTGCTGTGCTCACCTTTGCCTTATCTTCCTTTGGATTTTATGCAGAGCCTGATCGACCGCCACGTCCGGGGCCCGATGCGCCACTCCCTCATTCGCGCCGTGCACGCGCGGCACCCGTCCGCGTCGGCGGTCGTCCGCCTCGCCCACCGCTGGGTGGGATCGCACATGCTCTCCGACATGCTCCCGCTCGAGGCCCTCGAACTGCTGGTGGCCAGGGTGTACACCGATCCGTCGCCCAGCGCGGAGGATGATCGGTCGCGCCAATCTCCGACGGGAGCGATCGAGGGGCCGCCCGCGACGGCGGCGGCGGGCTTCCTCCGATGGTTGCGGCTGCTCGCGGGGCACGATTGGGCGCGGGCGCCGCTCG
>JALLAP010001341.1:0-12538 GCA_036939355.1 Thalassiosira profunda | reverse complement strand
GGTTGCAGCATCGAGCAGGGTGCAAGTTGGGGAGAAAAGTGAAACCTTTGCAAAGCTGTGGACCAGTGACGATGAGTCGTTTGCAGCCGTCAAAGAGCAGTACACCAAGATGCTCGCGATTGTACCTGAAGCGAGGGCCCGAGAATGGAAGGAAAAGATTGGGATCGCTTTGGATACCGACGCAACGGAAACATAGCTCTCTTGCTGTTGATAATTTGCTCGGTTGCCTCATTGGTTCATTTGCCACCATTCAATAAGGCTTGCTCTCTTCCGGACTCCGGCTTCCTTGAACATTGCAGTCATTCGTTTCTCGATCTTGCTTACACTGCAGTCCATCTCTGCCGCAATATCATTGTTGCTCAATCCTTGAGCAACCAGCTCCATTATTTCAGTGTCCTCTGGCGACAATATCGATTCTGCGTATTTGTATGATCGCTTGGCAGTATCATCGGACTTTGATTGAGGCTGTCCGTTTGTGTTTAGGCTTTCAATGGCCTCTCTTATCTCCGCAATGTCTTGGCTGATAGAGCTCGCTGATATCTCGCCGCTAGAATCGTCCAGCTTTGACGGCGAAGGTCCATCGTCTAGCCCTTCCAAGAGCTCTTTAATGTCAGACAGTTCGCGCTTCAGATTCGCATAGGCATTTTGCTGCATGCCACTCTGATCGCTTCTCCCCGTCCCATCTCCACTCACCCGATATCTATCGTTTCGGAGCAGAAGACCGTCTATCACGGCCATCAGCTCATTTGGATCAAACGGTTTTGCAATGTAAGCATCCGCCCCAGCATCGTATCCGGCAAGGCGTTCCTCCACTTTGCTGGAAGTAAGTAGGACCACGGGCATACTCTCCAGCGTAGGATCAGCACGCATTGTCTTCAAAAGCTCGATGCCATCCATGGGGCCAAGTCTACTGTCGAGGACAAGGCAGTCTGGAAGTCCATCAGGCTGTGTTGCGTTGAAATCGGGGTCAAAGGCGAACCGACTACGCTTGTCATTTGGGCGCACGATGCCGCGACATATCAACAGTCCAGATCGAGCATCCGCCACGCCCGTTACGCAGTAACCTTCTTTTGCAATGAACTTGCCCATCGCCTTCCTCAGATTGTCGTCGTCTTCGATTATGAGTATCCACTTTTCTCTCGACTTTGATCGATTGCCTTCATCTCCAGTGGATACATCGCCGCTCTTGGCCAGCAGCAGCGACGAGGGCCTTCTTCTGATTCGATATGTTGGGACGCAATTGCAATGGCTCTCATATGAAAAGGGAGCTGCCAACGAGAAGAGGCACGCCAGGAGCACGAAGAGGACGCCAGTCGATGCCATCATTGCATCAGAGCAGCCGAAGCGTGATGGCGGTGGCCTGCACAGCTAACGCCCTGAGACGATGAGCGCCGCTGAAGAGGCCGACGCCGCAGCCGACAGCGGCGAGGTGTGGCCTGCGAGCAGCCACGCCGGAGATGATGGAAGGGAGACAGCCTCGGATGAGGATAATGGATCGGGCGCGGCTTGGTGTTGTAGGTGGATTTGCGTACGTACTGGTACGTAACAATCTAATTCCTCTGTAGGTTTCAGGTACGAAGTTACGTACGTACGTACGAAGGTACCTATGTGGTTTTCATACAACAACATACAACATACAATACAACCCAAACAACACAACACCCTACAACACCCCAAACACCAACGGTCGCGTCCGTCCCCGCCCACCAGCGGCCGCCTCCACCCTCCCCTACCACGCCACCCCCTCCAACCCACCTGCCCGTCCGGCACAGTGGGGCTCGATGGTGGAGGGCCCCGGTTGCACCCGGAATGGGACGAAGGTGCAAGCGGCGGTCGGCAAAAAAGCAACGTCCGACGTTGCTCCTGCATCGCCAGCGCTTCCTCCTCAGCTCGCAGGAAGTTTGGCCGGCCTCACCCTCGCAGAGGCTTTCACAGTGGGGAAGGAACTCTTCCTCATTTTCACTGCATTCGAGGATGCGCCTACCCATCCACACTCAGAGACAGCGGCAGACGTAGGCATACGGCTGCATTTTGGCATGAACGGCAGCCTGCGCGTGGGGAAGGCAAAAGCGGGCGACACGCAGAACAAATCAACTGGCTGGAGACAAAAGAGCGATCCTACCCTCAGGTTATACTTTGTGACAGACGGTGACGCGTCAAACTACACCGTCCTGGAGGCTTGGGAAACGACAGTGTCGCCCGTCTCTGCGAGAAACGCACGCATCAAACTGACGAATCTTCGTTCGCGGGACGTTTGCTCTACTTCGTTCAACGCCCAGGATGTATTCACTGCTATTCGACAATCGGGCAACAACTTGATCATTGCAGACGCCTTTCTCAACCAGAACTTAATTCCAGGAGCCGGCAACATCATCAAAATAGAGTCGCTGCATAGGAGCGGAATTGATCCGAGGAGAGTTGTGAGCTCGTTAACGGATGCCGAGTTGCGCAGGGTCATCCGTCACACACGGAAATACTCGATGGACTGGTTGAAGAGCGGAAGGGCGGGGGCGAAGTTGGTCTACAATCAAACAACATGCGGTACATGCAATGGGCTGTCCGTGAAGATGCAAAAGATGGGCGGATCAGAGGCCAACGGATCTAGCCAAGGGCACGCCTTCATGAGCCGAGTGACCTTTTGGTGTACTGTGTGCCAGCCATTGCAAGCTTCTTCTGGGAACAACAGGAACGGAGCGCAGAACACAGCTCCCGGAAATGCAAACAGAACAACGGCAGAACCAAATGGACAGCAAGCCCATTGCCCGCAACATGGCCAGACATCGCTCAAGCTCCGTCGCACTCGGAACGGAAACAACGCATTGCGGATATTCTTCACATGCACCAGAAAGGATTGTCAGTACTTTTTGTGGGCTGATAGTACATTCTCCCAATGCCGATGCGGAAAGAAGGCAGTTTTGCGGGTGTCCAAGACGGAACGGAGCGGGGGCCGGTGGTTTTTGTGCTGCGCATCGGGCGACAAAAGCAAAGGCGGTTCGAGTAGCAACGGCTGCGGGCACTTCGAGTGGGCATCCGACAAACAACTTGGGCCCCTCCGATCTTTGCTGACGCCACTTCTGTAAATAATGAATGCCCAAGCTTTAGTTGTTGCTTCATGCCAATCGGTCATTTACGTCGGCACAAAGTCAGGATTCGCGATGCGGATCTCCTCCGGCATGTTCCGCACCCACGCATCTTTTTCCTCCACAAAGTCCTCGCACTCCACCACATCGTATTCGTAGCTGGTTGTTCCACTGATGTCGTACGACTTCTCCCCAACCAAGGGAAAATCTCCTGCATCCCCACCCGAAGCTTCCTCTGCTATCCGCGTCTGGTCTTTGTGCTCCGCCCACATTTTCCCCAACTCATTCTGCGCCGCGGCATCCTCATCGGGGCGGATGTGGACCTCGATGGTCGGACTGCCGTTCCGAGGTTCCCACGTCGGATTTGTATTGATATGCGGTTGCGAGTGCTGCTCCTCCACGAAGTGATAGGCGGAGCAGTTGGTGACGCGGGCGCAGTGGATGCAGATGCACATTGAGAGGGCGGACGGGGACGGGATCACTGAACTGCGTTGCAATGGCGAGATGCGGTGTCTAGACGGGGAAAACGCGGCGACCTCCCCCAACAGCACCGCCAGCAGGGCCACGAGGACTACCAGGTTTAGCATATTGGGTGTGGATGCACCGGAGGAGTGGGGCCGCGGCGACTGTGAGCGGCGAGAGGAAGCGAAGAATGAAGAGGAAGAGGGTGGCATCCATCTCGGCATCGCGTACGTACGTACTTACGTGTTAGTAGATAACGCCATCTCGACGCGCTCTTCTCTTGCAAGCTTGAAACTGCAAGCAACTGCAACTTGCAACACGGACCTCCCTGCCCCCGCCCTCGCCCCGTAAGACGACGGAGATAACATGTGATGCTCAGGTTCACGCTGGAGTTGCTGCAAGGAGGGACGGCGCCCAAGATCCGCAGTGTGCTTGCGTTTTTTGGTGGAATCGTTGCTCTTTTTGCAATGCATGAGTTGATGGGCGTCACGAGCAGCCATCAAATCGACACATCAATCGCATCGGCGGCGCCCAAACATCAGAACAACACACATCTGTTCATGCGACATTCTGACCCTATTCCGCAGCGCATCGACGGGACTCTCCGTCTCGTGTTCCTCAGTGATACGCACGGGCGCCACGACGAGATTCCATTGCCATTGCCAGACGGCGATGTTTTGTTTCATCTTGGAGATGCGTGCAATCGAGGAGATATCGCACAGATGCGATCGTTTGTGCGATGGATAAAGACCAACTCAGCTCACAAGGAAATCATCGTAATCGACGGAAATCACGACAGAGACCAGCATACTGACAGAAACTTTATGTCAGAGTGGAAAGGAGTTGCAAGAGTTCTAAGAAACGAAGTGACAACAATTGCAGACGAAAAGCTTACAGTGGCTGCCCTCACGTGGGATGCGTGCCAGAACGAAGATTTTTCAGCGCTGAAGAGCAGCATGCAATCCTGGAACGGTGGAGACCAGACGAGAGTTGATTTGTTGCTCTCACATTTTCCTCCATACATTGCAAAAGGAGGTCGAGGCTGGCACGGATCGGACGAGCTGAGCAGACTTGCAGCGGAAATCAGCCCGCCATTGCATTGCTTTGGGCACATTCACTATGCAAGAGGAGTGCGCGCAATGAACTCAGATATCACAGCAGTGAATTGTGCATCTACTTGGCTGCAACCAGTGGTCATCGATTATTGCCCGCAAAGGCGAAGAGTGCTCGCCATCCACTGTCCTGTACCTGATCCATCTTTGACAACCAGCCTTGCCAGCAGCATGTTTCCAAAGGACTGGCTGGCGTCGCATATGAGTAGCTAACGGACCAAAATGCAACCACATCCCTTAGTCATCTTTCTCAGCGTTCTCCCTCGAGAGCTGCAATAGCAAGCTATTCTCCTCCGCATTCATCACCTCCAGCATCTCCCACCCGAATCCTCCCTGTGCCGCCTTTGACGGTCCAATGCCCCACACCGACAGCAAATCTTGCTCCACAACGTCCTCTCCCTTTCCGCTGGATGCAAATTCATTGTCGTTCCTCCTCTTGCGAATTAATTCGCACAGAGTTCTATTTTGGCATATCTTGTAGGGCTCCACTTCCAATTCGATTTTGCGGCGGAGCCTCCACGCCCGTAAAGCGACGTACACCTGGAATTCACTGTCGTCAAGTTGATCTGGCTCCTGCGGCATTGTTGCATAAGTCACTGTATCATCTTCTGGCGCCGAGCTGGCTGCGTTCTCCTCTTCCTCGGAGGAATCGGCTCCTTTTGCATCCTCCTCCTTCACTCCTTCCTTCAGTAGCCGCAGGCGCTTGCTGGACCTCGACGGCAGCTGCGTCTGCTTGGGCCGTTTCCTTGGCTGCGCCTTCTTGCGCGGCAGCGCTTTGGGTTTCAGTGCACCGCTGCCGAGCAACCCCAAACTCCTAAGTTTCTCTTCATTGCTTCGAATCCTCTCCAACCGAGCAGCCTCGTACGGCGATAGATCGTGGTCCGACGACATCTTGGCCGGTGCACAATCAGCAAATGCATTACCTGCGTCCCATTTCTCGGCCTTTGATCGAATCCGGAATGGCCTCCAGCTTGGCACCAATGGACCACCAGCGAATGTGTGCGGCTGGGGCGGGAGCTGTGGGAGGCGAGACCTTTTCTTTTCCCCCTGGGAAGCAAATCCCCCGGCCGGAGGCATCAGACTTACTACCCAAACTTAGCAACCTCAACCCTAACCTGAAACAAACCTAAAAAAGCCCAACCCTAACCCAGTTGTTTACGTAAATGAAGCTAGAGATAAATATTACGATACAATGCGCAGGTAAGGGGTAGGAGTACCAGAGAATCCCTAACCCTAACCCTAACCCTAACCCTAATCCTAACCCTAACCCTAACCCTAACACTAACCTGTACAGAGGAATTCAATCAACAACCCTAACCCTAACCTTAGTACCAGCCCAAACATAACCTAGGGTTGTTACGTAAATGAAGCTAGAGATAAATAAGACGATACAATACACAGGTAAGTGGTAGGAGTACCAGAGAATCTGTACAGAGGAATTCAATCAACAACCCTAACCCTAACCTTAGTACCAACCCAGACATAACCTAGGGTTGTTACGTAAATGAAGCTAGAGACCCAACACGATACTGAAGTATGTAGGAGGTATCTAGCGGTAGGTATGTTGGGGAATTTCTCCCCCCAGGGGAAAAAAAGTGGTTTACGATCGCTCTGCTGTTTGACTTGACCTGCCACACGCACACCGCGCCTTGCTACGATACATACCACTGTCTCCCTCGCCCCGCCCCTAACGTGGTTTCGACGCCGACCGCCTCACCGCTCATCGCCTCCGCCTCCCCCGCCTGCCTCTTTGTCTAGCGCACACTTCTCTCGCCCGCATGGAGTTGTCGAAACCGGCCATCCTCTCCCTGCTGAGGAGGTGCCTCCGCAGCGTGCAGAGGATACCCGATCCCAGCCAACGAGCATCATACTTTCTTGTTGTCAGAGATGGCTTCCACAGACGCATGCAGCTGCCTCCTAACTCTCGGGAAGCCATCCTGGCATACCGTGATGGATTGGAGCAGGTCGAGCAGATGGACTATTATCACTCGTTGAGGGAGCAGAAGCAAAACGAAAAGACGTCTGCTGTATCATCAAATGCAGTACAAAACGACAGAGGTCCACAAACGCCTGCAGATGCACAAGCAAAAGACGATTGCAACCCCAACGAAGAAATATCGCAGTGGCTGTTGCACCATCTCCCATACTTGCAGCAGGAAGATGTGAGAAAATACACGCAACATTTAGTTGAGGATGGATTCGATTCGGTGGCGTTCATTGAAAAGGAGCTGATTGCAGAAGATGTGTCGTTCATGAAGAAGGGCCACAGGCGAGTCCTGGAAAGAGAGTTGAAGTTGAGAAGCAAAGACGATGCTGCAGGGAACAAATAGCACTGCAATAATTATACGCCCAGCACTTCTTCTTGATGCATACTGCCGATGATATCCGTCTGCAATTCTCCACCAAAGTCACCAAAATTAGCGGGAATGTATTCAGACCCCCCAACGACTTTCAGAAGTGTTTCAATCTCCTTCCCATTTGCAACCATTGTCACGCGGCTCTTCATCTTTGCTGTCAAGAACCAACTGAGCAAACCATAGCCTATATCGGCCCATTTTGGCAAATGCATCAACACGACGTTCTTTGCCTTGAGGGGAGTGACACTGATGAGGAACCGATCCACCGAGATTCCCACTTGTATCGGCAACATTGTCATATAATCCCAGAAGCTGATTTTCGCCATATCATCGATCACAAGCAGCCCCTTTGTTTGTGCCCCCTCGTCCAGAAACAAGAGATGGGCCACCCACACAAACAGCCGCGTCGTCTCCCGGGAAGATTGCGATTTAAAGACACTGAGGTCGGTCGTTCCGAGGTTGACCCACCAAATGAGTCGGCCGCAGGAATCATGAGCAACATGGATCGAGAATGTTGAGAGCGATGGCACAATGGACTCATACGTGAGCGGCGGCTCGACGAGGTCCGGAGCGACGCTTTGCATCCAGTGCACGTAGGCCTTCAGTCTCCGAAACGCCTTCGAAACATTAATAGCCAATATATCATTCTCCCCATCGTCTGCACTTGATGAAGGATATTGATTCATTCCACCGACCAGTTGGCAAGAGTCGTCATCTTCTGAATGCCTATCCACCACTGACCACCGAAGGAACGCCAAAAGTACATCATCAATCGTCTTCCCAAAATCAACGAGCGGTGTCGTGCGGAACGACCACGCCAGTTCATCCTCTTTTGATGCCGATGCCGCCTCCTCCACCATCGATTGCAACGACATCAACCCCTCGCTCATTCCCTGCGCATAGATGTCACCTTTGAGATCAACGCCATCGGCACCTTTCACAACGGAGATGTATTCTCCAATCACGTGGTTCCAGCTGGTTCCCAGCTTGTTGAATGCTTTCATAAACGCAAACGGCGACGAGACGTTTTCCCTGGATTCGTCGCCGATAGATCCCTGTTTCGCGTCGCTGGCATCGAGCTCGTTGCAGGCGGAGGCATCGGTGCACGTGTTCTCTTCTGCTGCAACTGCAACAAGAAGAGATGTCGAGACGAAGCACGCCTGAACGATGACAAGGAAATGATACATCCGCACCATCGCTACCGGTCGTCCTCAATACTGCTTCCGCCGCCTACTCCCTCCATCGCCGTCGCCAAGGCATCCCACCGAACCAATATCAGGCTGTCGCCTGTCGCCTGCGGTGCTTGGCGCTTTTATGGCGGATCTTTTGTGTCGTGTCAACTACACGCGTGATTTCAAGTGCAGCAAAATTGCAAGATGCTCCAGCTAGACGGTAAATCACGCCTTCACCTCACCTTCCCCCCGCCCGAGAGCGCAGAGGTCTGTGGTGACCGCCGGCGGAGCGGCGGCGTGCAACAACAGCGCCGATGATGATGGACCAAGCGGCCCCTCGCTCGCCTGAGCTAAAGCTGCACACACCGCCGGCGGAAGCGGAAGATGCACAATCACTGTCGTCGCCTCCAATTGCGGGGAAGCGCCGGGCCACGCCCGCGAAGGACGCCTTGGCGGGTGCATGCGCGGGCGCCGTCGCCAAGACCGTCGTGGCGCCAATCGAACGCGTAAAATTGCTGATGCAGCTCCAGTTTTCTATCGACAAAGATTGTCTAAAGAATGGAGGCAAAGCCTCGTCCGCGGGCAAGCATGGTGCATGGGAGGTCACGAAGAGGGTGTACCGAGAGGAAGGCCTTTTGGCCTTTTGGAGAGGCAACACGCCGAATGTGATTCGACAAGGGGGCACCGCGGCGTTGAATTTCATGCTGATGGACTGGTATAAATCGGCAATATCGCCCCTGTTGGTGTGGAGCTTGCAACTTCCGTCCAACCGTGCTCCCGAAAAGCGCCAGAAGCGGCGCGCGCGAATATCGTCATTTCTATCTGGCGGCCTCGCGGGAGGAACGGTGACGACGGTACTCTATCCAGTGGAGTTTGTGCGAACAAGGCTTGCTATGGATGTGGGCAAAGGCACCGCAGACGCTCCGAGATTGTACGGCGGAATGAAGGATGTGTGCGCAAGCATTTGGAGAGCAGATGGCTGGAAAGGGCTGTACCAAGGGTACGGGATCGCCTTAGCAGGAGTTGTCTTGTACAGGGCCTTGCATTTGGGAGGGTATGATGCAGTGAAAACTGAGATATTGCATCAGAGAGGCCATCATGTATCGTTGGGTGATTTCCGCATAACAAGCAACCAACGAAACAATGGTGCACAGGGCGATATGCATGAAGGAGAGACTTCCGCGCCTTTGACGGATCTGACAATGGGTGAGCGGTTTCTGGCAGCGCAAATCATAAGCATTGCAGCGGGGACGACATGCTACCCGATCGACTCTGTTCGGCGCAGATTGATGATGCAAGCGGGCGTGCCGAAAGACGAACGGCTGTACAAAAACTCGCTAGACTGCTTCCGCAAAGTGTTGGCCGCCGAAGGCTCGCGAGGTTTCTTTTTAGGGATTGGGCCCAATCTAGTGCGGAGCTTCGGCGCGGCGCTTTTGCTGGTGACATACGATGTGCTGAAGATTAAAATTTAGTGGCTTGGTATTGTGGTATTGTTCGCGTGAAGAGAGATGCAACAAACACCGGACCAAAGCTGACCAAGAGACCTTGTTCTTCGTGACTCTAATTCGGTCCTCCGTCCATCACCAGGCAGCAGCGAACTCAAAGTCACAAGCCGAGAGAGAGTTTCATCTAAGTAGGTTAGGGTTGGTGTTAGGATCAGGAAGAGATTTGTGTTACAATAGGGTTAAAGAAAAAAAAGAGTAAAGGCAAAGGGACGAGGGCGCGGGGCGGGGGAGAGGACCGGCGAGACGTATTGTAGCCGAGACGTGCACTGCTGAGGTTGGCCACGCCAAAGGGGCTAGCACTGCGCTCGAGCGGCGACGGAGCGGGAGAGGGAGAGGCGGCGGCAACAGCCACAAGACGTGTACTCTTGCAACCAACTTGCCACGTACCTACGGGCTCCGGCAACATCGAGGGAAGATGAGCACTGCAAACGACGAGGCCATCGCGAGGGCGATTGCCGAAAGCGAAGGGCATTCGCAGCAAACGGGCGATGCATCTCCGGCACCCACCGCGCCGCCGTCGCACATCACCAGCGCTCCCAACTGCCCGGGGAACCACGGTCTGGAGCTCTTCCAGGCGTCCAAATCCCAATGCGTGACCTGCAATGGGTGCCGCAGGCGAATCGAAGCCGGAGGAAAGGTTTGGAGTTGCGTGCAGTGCAACTTTGATTGCTGCGAGAGATGTTATCAAAGTGGCAATATTCGATCGTTTGCATCGGCTGCGCAGAATGGAGCGAGCAGTCGGGCAGTGCCCTCGCCTACGCAAAACTTCTCGCCGCCTTCACAATTCAACAATCCATTTGCTGCAATTCAACAACCTTCTTCCCACATGTGTCTGATCCCGTGCGAGATAGGGGGCAGACCAATTGAAATGCTTGTCGATACTGGAGCACAATCTTCAGTTCTTTCGATGCCACTGGTGAAGCAACTGGGTCTTGCAAATCGGTTGGACCGGCGGTATCAGGGAGTGGCGGCAGGGGTTGGGAGAGCTAAGATCTCTGGCAGTATCCGCAACGTCGTTTGTAACTTTGGTGTTGGCCACGTCGAGTTCCTAATCGATTTCATAGTGCTCGAAGTCCGGGATCCGCTGGTGATACTGGGGTTGGATCAGATGCGCAAATACAAATGCCACGTCGATTTGGAACGAGACAAACTTATCTTTGGAGGCGCCGGAGGCGTCGAGGTCGATATGCTACCGCCCAATCAGGCACACATTGATCTTCGATCTTTGGGCGGATGCGTATTGATGTAACGAATGAGATACCACAACAACATCACGTTCATCGGTGGATTGCACTTAATCTATCGTATGTTTTTATTACCAGCTGTCTGCTCTCAACCAAGCCATTCTTTGAAGAAGTCGTCGCCCTTGTCGTCTACGACAATGAATGCGGGAAAGTCTTCCACGTCTATCTTCCACACCGCCTCCATCCCGTCCTCCTCATTGTCCAGCACTTCCACATTTTTGATGCAATTCTTCGCCAGAATCGCCGCAGGACCACCGATGCTTCCCAGATAGAAGCCACCGTACTTTTTGCAGGCATTGGTTACCTGGCGCGATCGATTGCCCTTGGCGAGCGTGACAAAGGAACCGCCGTTCTGCATGAATTTGTCCACGTAGGCATCCATTCGTCCCGCAGTGGTGGGGCCAAAGGACCCAGAAGCATATCCATCCGGCGTTTTCGCTGGGCCAGCGTAATAGATGATGTTGTCCTTTGCGTATTCTGGCAATCCTTCACCCGATTCAATCTTTTGCAGCATCTTCGCGTGAGCAATGTCGCGTGCCACCACGATGGTTCCGGTGAGGCTGAGGCGAGTGCGCACAGGGTACTTTGACAGCGTCTTGCGAAGCTCGTCCATCGACACGGAATTCAGGTCAACTTTGATTGCTTCCTTCGTATCATCGTCTCCGTCCAAGTGCTCATCAGTCACCTCTGGCAAGTACTTGCTGACGTCTGTCTCCAATTGTTCAATGAAGACGCCCTCCCTGGTGATCTTGCCCTTCACCTGCCGATCGGCACTGCAAGACACGCCGATGCCCACGGGGCAGCTGGCACCATGCCTTGGAAGGCGAATCACGCGGACGTCGTGGCAAAAGTATTTGCCCCCAAACTGTGCGCCAATGCCCAGATTCCGCGTAATGTCCAGAATGTGCTTCTCCCATTCCAGATCCCGAAAGGCTCGTCCGCTGGCATTCGGATCTCCCTCGGTCGGTAGAGTATCGTAATACTTGGTAGATGCAAGCTTCACGGTCTTCAGATTCTGCTCCGCACTCAAACCCCCGATAACCACCGCCAAATGGTAGGGTGGGCACGCCGACGTGCCAATCGTCTTGATCTTCTCCTCCAGAAACGATTCCAAGCTGCCCGTGTTCAGCAGGGCCTTCGTTTGTTGGTACAGAAATGTCTTGTTCGCTGACCCGCCGCCCTTGGCAATAAACAGAAAGTGGTACTCGTCGCCCTTCGTTCCCAGCACGTCCACCTGCGCCGGGAGGTTGGTGCCCGTGTTCTTCTCGTCGAACATGGTCAAAGGCGCCACCTGCGAATACCGCAGATTCAGCTTCGTGTAGGCATCGTACGCGCCTCCCGAGAGGTACTCGTCGTCGTTTCCGTCCGTCAACACCAAATGGCCGCGCTTTCCCAAGACGATGGCCGTGCCGGTATCCTGACAGCCGGGCAGGATCCTCCCCGACGCAATGTTGGCGTTCTTCAACAGCTCCATCGCCACGAAGCGATCGTTGTCCGACGCCTCCGGATCGTCCAAGATCTTGCGCAGCTGGGCCAAGTGCGCCGGGCGCAGGAGGTGGGCAATGTCGCCAAACGCCGCGGAGGACAGTTCGCGCAGCGCCTCCCC
>JALLAP010001340.1:0-15141 GCA_036939355.1 Thalassiosira profunda | reverse complement strand
AACAAGTCTCAGCTCAACTTGACTGTCGTTTTAGCCACAACCCGGGGCATAAATCTTCATTTTTAAGCCGGAAATGTTGTCGAGCAAATGCCGATCCAATACGAGGTCCAACGCACGTGGCAGTTTGGGCTTCCCAAATTGTCCGTTCAGATTCATCGACAGGCTTTTGCCGCAGCGGCTGAAACGCCTGTCCGAATCGTGTGATACGCTTATTCTGCCAAACGTCTTTATTATATACAAATTCCGACGTAGATTGAATGAGGTCGGTGGGCACAGGGGCCAATGTGCGAAACCTCGCGGAGAGTGAGCGGATCTCGAACGGAACCCGGCGGAAGGCCGTCGCAATTTTTAGCACAGCAATGCTGCAAGGAGAGCGCAAGGGAGGCGTCACAAGACGCACCCATCGACGCCGACACTGCTCATAATTTCCAGCTCGGTTCCATCCCCGACGTACCCATCACCTCATCGGCATCGATCGCAACCGGTTGTTATTCATTCAATAGAAGGAAGAAGATGAAGGTCACCTGCATCCAACTCGCCGCCGCGGCCGCCGTCGTGGGCGTTGCCTCCGCGGACAACCTCCGCGCCGGCATCACTCATTCCCGTCAGCTCGAGGTGAGTCCACTGATATCGTTGACCAATGGCTTGGTTGGGTCGTCGGATCGAGCGACAATGGCCGGCGCACGCGCGCGGTTGCAACCCTCATTCACTCTGCTCGCTTTGCAAACCCTGCTCATATCACGTGCACATCCCACTCACGTCGCCTGTTCTGCCCCCTCCTCCTTCACCTGTTAGGCCGAGCACGACGACGAGTGGACCGACGACGGCTGGGAGGCCCCCGCCGAGGACGACGACGCGTGGGCCGGCCCCGCCTCCTCCTCCACCTCCGGCTCGGGCAAGAGCGGGAAGTCCGGGTCCTCGGGCTCTGGAAAGAGCGGCAAGGGCTCGTCCTCGTCGTCCAGCGGCGACTACCACGGCCACTGGATGTGGCTCGAGGACTCCTCGTCCTCCGGCAAGAGCGGCAAGTCGGGATCGGGCTCCAAGTCGTCCAAGGGAAGCAGCTCCAAGGGATCCAAGGGCAGCTCGTCCGACGACGACGGTCCGTACTGGGGCGGATGGGGCGGCTGGGACAGCAGCGGCTGGTCCGGCCCCTCGTCCTCCTCCAGCTCGGGCAAGAGCGGGAAGAGCGGTTCCTCCGGCTCTGGCAAGAGCGGCAAGTCTGGGTCCTCGGGATCGAGCAGCTCGTCCAGCGGCGACTATTGGGGCCCGCCTCCTTCGTGGGGCCCCGGCTCTTCTTCTAGCTCGTCCAGCGGAAAGAGCGGCAAGTCGGGCGGCTCTGGTTCGTCCAAGGGATCCAAGGGATCGTCGGGTTCTTCTAGCAGCGGCGACTACGTCTGGGTCGGCGGAGGATGGGGCTCCAGCTCTGACTCCTCCTCCAGCGGCAAGAGCGGGAAGAGTGGGTCCTCGGGCTCTGGAAAGTCAGGCAAGGGATCCTCCTCGTCGTCCAGCGGCGACTATTGGGGCCCTCCGCCTTCGTGGTCCGGTCCCTCTTCTAGCTCCTCCAGCGGAAAGAGCGGAAAGTCGGGCGGATCGGGATCGTCCAAGGGAAGCAAGGGTTCTTCGTCGAGCAGCAGTGGCGACAGCTGGGGCGGCTGGGACGCCCCTGCCTGGGGCTCCTCCTCCTCTGACTCGTCCTCAAGCGGCAAGAGCGGGAAATCTGGGTCCTCGGGCTCTGGCAAGTCCGGCAAGGGATCCTCGTCTTCGTCCAGCGGCGACTATTGGGGGTAAGTTCCGCTGTTAATGATCCACGTTCGGTGATTGCCTTGTGCGACGAGTTGTGCTGACGTTCGTCACTCCTTTCCTCCAACCAACAGACCTCCTCCGGGCTGGGGATACTCCTCTAGCTCCTCTTCCAGCGGAAAGAGCGGCAAGTCGGGATCGGGATCTTCCAAGGGATCCAAGGGTTCTTCGTCCTCGTCCAGTGGCGACTACTGGGGTCCTCCCGTGAGCTGGTCTGGTGACGGCTGGCACAGCGGCTGGGCACCCAGCTCCTCTAGCTCGTCATCGAGCGGAAAGAGCGGCAAGTCCGGACGTTAAGCGTGTCCAAGTGCCAACCCTGTCGAGTGTCGAGCTACTGAATATAGAGTTTCGGAAGTTGGGTTCCTCCAAGGCCGCCCCTCGAGCTGCGAGTTGATGATGTTGTCGGCCTGATAACCAGCCGCCGGCCGCATCATCTGTGCCTTTCAGGCTGTGTGTCGCAGCTGTTCTCGAGTGGAGCTGTCTTCGGGAAGCCCCCTTCTTTTGGAGTGACCGTTTACACGTCGAATTATTGTGCCGGTATTATAATTCATTAGAGTCTTAGGGTAAAAAGTTAAGAAGTGAAGACAAACATTGGTTGATATCACGTCCTTGAAGTGATTTTGATCTGCGTCGCTGCGTCTGTCAAACCACGGCCGGCCTCTCTCTGGAGTTTTGGTTTATCTGTCTAGCTTATTCATCCCATGCTCTAGTCTCTATCTCTAGTCTATCACGAGGGTAGACGCCAGCAAACGCAGGTAGCCACATGCCGATTTATTTCCATTTGATGCAATACTGCTTGTGCCCCGCCTCCGCTGCTTTCCAGTGCTGGACCTGGCAGTCCTTGCTGCAATACCACGCCGCGCGGCATCTAGAGCATCGCAAAAATGCCTTCTCTGGAGGCGCTTTCTTGTTGCATCTGAAGCAAGTGCTGCTTGCCGTCTCCATTTCTTCCAAGATTCTTTTTGCTTTATCATAACCCTTCTCTGCCGCTCGCCGAGCCCACTGCATTCCCTTCGTGAAATTGGGATTTGCCCGTGGCGGCATATGGGCATGTTGTGCCCACAGTAAGCCTCCCAAAAACCCCATACATGGTGCATCCCCCCTCTCCGCAGCTGGTGTCACCGCGCGGATTGCTTCTTCTCTAGATCGTGAAAGACCAAGTTTGCCCTGGTGGTGGGATAAACCTAGGGAGAAACATGCACCGTCGTAGCCTTTCGATGATGAACTCCGAAGATATTCCAAGCACTCAGCATCATTGCCCTCGTCTAGAGATATTCGCGATAGTTCGTATTCAGCAAGGGCGTGACCCTGTTCAGCCGCGGCCAACAGCCACCGCTTCGCTTCTGTTAACGATTTGGGCAAACCATCCGATCCCATTCGATACATGTTGCCAATGGAAAATTGACAATTGGGATCTCCTTTGTTTGCGCCAATCATCATTATCTCGACGCCCCTTTCCGTGTTTATCTCAACGCCTCCCTCCCCATCTAAGAAACCCGCCGCTAAATTTCCATGCATATGTAGTGGCAGCTGGCCCTTCTCAAACCTGTCTATCAATATTCTCCCTCTTTCATCAACCATAGGCTTTATTGCCCTGCAGAGTGGGCAAAAGCTGCCGAGCTGCTCTTCCTCTCTGCCCCACGTTCCTTCGGCATCTGCCTTTTGTAGGTAGGCGTTGCGGTCGGTATGGCAGTTTATGCAGATCGCCTTGCCACAACACACTGATACCTTCCGACGCGCCCAATCCCAGAAGGGCGGGAGAGGTTCCAGGCAAAGAGGACAGTCGTCCTCTGATGCATTATCGTTGTCTCGGTCAGACATGACAGATGGTGCATGCGCTTTCGTGCTGATCTACCTAACAGACGGCTACCTCGTGCACTGGTGCCTGCCGCTTTGCAACCGCAGCAATCAAAGCAATCTGCTGCCGCGCTTATCTCCCAGTGTCGCCTAAGGAGCTGGGCCGGCCGGCTGGGAGGGGGCTGCCGTGGAGCTGTTGGTGTTGGAGTGTGGAGTCTTCGATAGATCTAAAGCGACCAAGCCGTACGTACGTAGGTAGGTACGTATGGACTGCCCCGCCGCCCGCCCGCGTGCACCTCAGAGGCGTTCCACGGTCTTACTCTTCGTGTAATTTTGCCTGTAATTTTGCCCTGTAATTGGCGACAAAAATAATCGCTAGAAAATTACACAAAATTACACGAAGAAATAGGGTGCCGGTCTCGCTCTTATTTCTTCGTGTAATTTTGGTGAGAGACGCAACTTTTTGCTGACCCGCGCCGCTTTGCAACTCATTTCACATCACATGCACCATCGCCCGATCGGTGCACCAGGGAGCGTATCGGTTCACGACCGCCGACACCACCGTCTCCGCCCGCCCCCGCTGTCGCGTGTTCTCGGCCGCCGGCGACATGTCCGCGATCTCCAAGGTATCGCCTCTTGAAGACATCGCGAGAGAGCTCATCAACGCCGATGACTTCGACCTCGCGCTTCTCACCGCTGTCATTGGCGTTGCACAGACGGAGCTGGCCCATCTCAGCAAGTTGAATTGCGAGCTGCTCGAGGTGGTGCGGCGCGAGGAGAGGAACCGGCGGTACTGGCAGACGAAGGGGAAGGCCCGCCGCAAGCGCAAGCGCGAGGCCGCTGAAGGCCTGCGCTCCGCCCGACGCCGCATCTCCGACGAGGAGGAGCCGGGCGACGATGCGCCCGCCACGAAGTTCCCGTCCTGGGAGGAGATCCGCGACAGCGTCTCCGACCGGATCTTTCGGCGGAAGTATCGCATGACGAAGGAGCAGTTCGAGCTGCTCTGCGACAAGATCAAGGAGAAGGTCGGCGAGCGGCAGTTCCGGACTGCAAATACTCAGGCCATCTGCGGGCACACCAAAGTTGCAATCGGCCTGCGGGTGCTCTGCGGCGGCAGCTATTTGGATCTTGTCGGCCGGGCGTACGGCGTGGACTCCGTCCAATCGGTGTACAACTACTTCCATACGTTCATCGACTGGATCGATACAACGTTTGACTTCCCGTGGGTGCGGTTGCTGCGGCGTCTCGGCGACGGCGATCTCGATGCCATTGATGAGCTGCGTAACATCAGCGCGGAATTCGGCGTTGATTCCAACGGATGCTTTGACGGCTGCATCGGAGCGATCGATGGATTAGCAATCAGAATTAGATGTCCAGATGACGTTGAAGATCCCGGAAACTATTTCTGCCGAAAGAATTTCTACGCTCTCAACGTGCAGGCCATCTGCGATCGCAAAAAGAGGATTCTTTGGATCAGCCCGGGCCACCAAGGTGCAACGCATGACTCGACCGCGTGGGATCAGACCTCCCTCAAGAAATTGATGGACAAGACGAACAATACACTGAAGGAGCACGGCCTGTTCATCGTCGGCGACTCAGCCTATCCCCTCTCGGCGTACCTCCTGGTACCGTATCCCGATGCCACGCCCGGGACGCAAAAGGATGCATTCAACTTCTGGTTGTCCAACTCCAGGATTCAGATCGAGTGCACGTTTGGAGAGTTCATCGCACGGTTCGGGTTGTTCTGGAGGAGTTTGAAGTTCAGCCGAGAGCGGGGCTGCGACATAATTCGTGCAGCAGCAAAGCTACACAACTTTCTCGTGGACTGCAGAGAAGGCGACGAGCTGAACGCTGATGTGCGAAGTCTCTCTCGCCGCGATGTGGCGGCTGTCGATTCAGCAGCCAAGCTTGGCGAGATTGGTGCTGCTGACGCTGACACCGATGATGTCACATTTCCTCTTGTGACCGACAACAACGAGCCAAAGCCGAGAGGTCGCAAAACACAAACTGCGAAAGAACAAGAACTTGAAGGGAAGGCTTTGCGAGATGACCTCTGCACATCGCTGTACGCCGAAGGGAAACGTCGCCTCACCACCAAGAGGATGAAGTACAATGATTTCGGGCATGTCTACTTAGAGTAATGTTGCAAATAGTTGCATTCATATCGATTTGCAACTCGTACATATCATACTAACTCTTTTATTTAGATGAGATGGGGAACATACTACACATAACGTAAAAACGGGCCGGCGAGCGAGATCACACCTCCTCCTCCGACTCCTCCTCCGGGGCGTCCTTCTTCGAGCGCTCCTTTCGGATGGCGATGATCTCCTTGGCCAGATCCTGCTTCTCCACCACCAGGGCGTCCTTCAGCTCTTCCTTCGTCCCCGGCGTCAAATGCTCGTCGCCGTCGATACCGGCAATGGACGCGCTCAATTTCGACATTTTGCCCAAGCAGTTGTGGATTGGGTTGTCCGCCGTCGCGGCGCCCATCTTTCCCTCGATCAACCCCATCAGCTTGTCGAACCGCGCGTGTCCGGCCGCGATCATCTCCCCGAGCTCGTCCGACTTCCTCTTTGCCGGCGTCTTGTACGATCCCGATCCCGCCGGGACGACCGCGTCCTCGAATCCGGCTTCCTTCCGAATGAATTCCGTCGGCTGACCCTTGACGACAGAGTACAAGATGAAGTTAGATGCAACATCAATCGCATAAACCCACGGCATCCACCGGAGCGTCGTTCCGTCGCGGAGGGTGCAGTACTTGATGAAATCGGTGAGCCTCCTGCCGCCGCCGCCGGTGTCCTTGTGCCACTTTCCGATGATGTGCTTGTACTTCGGCTTGATGTACTTCTCCCACGTCTCCAGAAGCCACTCGGCGGACCGGCCGTCGAATCTGCAATTCTCGGGGTCATACGCCCCCTCCGGGTCGTGGCCCTGCTGGTCCATCATCTCGGGCCGCGGAATCTTCAGCTCGTGGTCGCCAAAAAGCTTCAGGGCTTCCTCCGCGAACGCGATGTGCGTCGGGAACGACTGGTCGAGGTCGCCCCGCTCCCTCCTGTTCTTCAGCCAGTGCTTCGCCGCGGCCCGAAGGCTGGCGTGGCACAATACGAACACGACGCGGATGGCGAGGGAGGGATTGCGGTTGTCGCCGTGGTCCTTCTTCTTGGCGCCGTACTTCGCCACCGCCGCCGTCACGAGGACGCGTTGCCCTCCCCCGGCATCGTTCGCGAGCACAAACATCTTCTCGCCGCTCGGGCTCGCCGCGAACGGCCTCAGCTCCGGGAGCACCTGCACGATGTCCATATGCTTCCGCATGATGAGCATGATGCCCACGAGTTTGTCGGCCGTGCGCGTCTTGTTGTCGAGGGCGATCAACCCCGTCGCCTCCCACGTGTTGTAGAACTTGAGGGCGATCTTCCGCAGCTTGGGGTACTGCATGACGCTCTTGTTTTGGTTGAACTTGCCCTCGTCCTGCAGAGCCGCCACGAACTCATTCGTCGCCAACATGAGCTTGGCCAGGTTCGTCGGCGACAGCGGATCCACCTCATCGTCGGCGCCGTCGTCGTCCTCGCCCTCCGCGTCGCCGCCGTCGACAGCCGCGCCGCTGTCCTCGTCCGGCGGTGCACCCTCCGACGAGGGCGACGGGGCCTCTGTAGATGCCGCGCTCGCTGGCGACGACGAGCCAGCTGAGGCGGGAGAGTTCAGACCAGAGAGGTCAGCAGTCGGAGGGCTCGCCGCCTCGATGGCGGCGGCGGCAGTGCGACTGCGACGCGTGGACCTCGGCATGGTGCACGAGGTGTTATGAGTTGCAATGCGATGGCGATTTTGCGGTCTCTCGTTTGTGAACAAATCTCCGCCTTTTCTGACGTCAGCGAGGCAGGTTTATCCTCGGCTCTCCGCCGACGTGATTTGCAAAATCAGGAGTGAAGGCTGTGGGGACATCGGGATCTTTTGCAAATGGGAAAAATTACAGGCTGAAATTACACGAAGAAGTAAGACCGTGGAACGCCTCTCACCTCACAGCAAGAACCTCGACCTCACCACCATGCGGCCGCCTCGCGGCAGCGCCACCGCCAACGGTGCGGCGGCCCCGCCCTCCAAGCCGTCGTCGTCCCACCGCGTCGCGCGGTGGGCCCTCGGCGTTGTCCTCGTTTTCTATGCCGCGGCGGTGTTCACCTTGCAGCACCGCCACCTCAACGCCTCCGCGTCCGACTTTGCGACGCTGCTGGAGGCCACGAAGGGCGCCTTCCTGGGCGGCCCGTCGTCCTTGCTGGGGGTGGGTGATAATTCCACAAATTCGATAGGGAGTGGTGGCGTGGGGGAGGCGGTGCTGTCGCACCGACCGGCGCACCTCATACTGCAAAATCCCAAGCTGCCCGATTGGGTGAAGCGGTACGCCGAGTGGCACGGGCGGGAACGGCAACGGTACCTCGAGGCCAAACGCAACAACAGCACGGCGGCGGATGACGTCAAATTTTTGATATCGCGGTGTCTGCAGGACGATAAATGCGGCGGTGCCTCGGATAGATTGCAAGATATGCCGTACAACATTATGCTGGCGAACCAGACCAACCGGGTGCTGCTCGTAAGATGGGAGAAGCCCGCTCCATTGGAGAACTTTCTGGTCCCTCCCGAAAAGGGCATCGATTGGACGGTACAAGGGGAAATACACCAGTTTTTGTTGGCGGAGGGCGATTGGAATTTGCGGGGGAAGGAAACCGACTCCGGAAAGAAGATCGTGTCGACAATACGGAGGGACAGCGCGGCGCCAATATTTCGCAAGTACGAGAGCGACGTGGTGGGGCACAAAATGTGAGATGCTATTGACCGGATTGTTTGACTGCCTCTGGATGATGCTCTGACACATCTTGTGCTCAAATTTGATGCATTTATTGGCTAGATATCACGAGATATTTCGGTTGCTCTTCTCGCCGTCGAAAGCCCTGGCAGAGCGGGTGGGAACGACGATGAAAGCGCTCGATCTTGTACCCAAACAATATTCTTCGGTGCATCTGCGTGTGAAATATCCGGTGAAGGGAATCGATGAGCATACCTTCACCTTCCAAAAGCATAAGGACCAAATCACCGGGTGGGCGACGAACGCCGTCAACTGCGCGGCGGAACTGCATCCCAACACGACAATCTACGTCTCCTCGGACAACAATGATACTGTCGGTTATTTGTTGGAGGAATCCCACTTTGCAAAGCGTTACATCGACGCCACAAAGCACAAAAAGCACCCGCTCGTGGTGCAGCTCGTGGCGCGCGATTACTCCAACGAGAACGAGCACGTGGCCTTCTCGAGCAACAAGGAGGCCGACGGCTTCATGAGCGTCTTCGAGGACATGACGATCATGGGCATGGGCAAGTGCGTGGCGCACGGCGTGGGAGGGTATGGGCGGCTGGGCGCGGCGCTGAGCGGCGGGGAGTGCGTGGCGGCGCACCGGGGACGGCATTCGAAGGTGTGCTCGGACGCGCTGGCGAGGATACAGACGAAGATCGACGAGTAAGCACGCAACTTTGGTTGACTGCTTAGGCTACCTATCATGGCAGCAGGGTCTGAATTGCTTGCCCTCTTTGGGAGCACACCGAAATAGCCAGAATGAATGCAACAAGCCGGCTTATCCCTCCTCCTCGTCAGAAGCGGAACTGACGACCCATCCTTCCAGAGCAGCAATCATCGCCTCCCTCGATCCATCTACCCCCAGCACCTTTTCGTGGAGCTCCCTGCGCAGTTCGCTGACCCGCATGTTGCGAAAATCGCAGACCCGTGCGTCCCGGTCGTGGCACCGGTCGGCTTGAGGTTCATCTCCCTTTTCTCCACCCGAGTCCCTCCTCTTGTCCCGGCTATTCATGGCTATCAACAGATCCTTCATGAGGCCACTAGGAAGATTGTCAAAGGAGAGCTGATCCGCAGCGTCGCCATTCTCAACAAGGAAATCCATCACAGCCTCTTTCAGGAGAGGGCAATTCTTTGCATCCGCGTAGAGCAGGTTGTCCATGACATTGTCGATAGTGAAGGTTGTGGCGCCGACGAGCGATGCCTCGGCTTCCAACTTCAGCCCCACAACTCCAAACTTGTCGGCAGCATCGATGATGGCCTTGGCCTTCTCCTTGAGCACCCCATTGTCCACTACTCCCCCATACAAATAGTAGAGTACGTAGTGGAAGATTTCAGGGTTCACGCCAGTGATAGGAATTGGAGACAGACCACTGCTCGACTCGCAGGCTTCGGCAAGCGCAGGAGCATTGTCCAGCAGCACAAATCGATGAGCGTGAAACGTAGTGGGTGAAATTTTGGTTCTCTTCCTCGATTTGCGTCCCCCCTCCTCCATCCGTTCCCCCTCCTCCACCTCGTCGCTGCTGACCTCAAAAATGACGTCCGAAGATTCTTCGTCCCTAAACTTCTTGAGAGTGTTTGCACTAGCAGGGTTCGTGGGAACGAAGGGAGGCGGAGGTAAGGTCGATGGGCCGGTCTGCCTCATCTTTACCTCGATGATCAGCTCTCCGTTCTCCAGAGCCCCGATGATTGTGGAGCGCTGGGCAAAATTGGGTCTTCCCCAGTTGTTTTTCCCTATTTCCCCCACCGCCTCATATGTTTCGCTCCCGACAAAAGCGTACGCTGCCGCAATTTTGGGCTTTGACTCAGCGGCCGTGAAGGTAGCCTGAACATCAATGCTTCCAGGCGAACAGTTTTCCAGAAAGACAGAAGCATAGCCTTCCTCTGACCCCCGGATACCACCAGGATAGAGACGCACACGCCACCGATGCCCGAAACACGTGAAATGGGGCGAGTGAACTTTATCCCGCCCCTTCCTCGCCGGCAGACCCTCGAACCCACTAAATCGGACCGTAAACACCTCGCATTTGTTTTCTTTGACGACGCTGTTCATGGCGCTGGATTCTTTTGTTTTGGTTTGGTCCAAGGTGTCCAAGTCGGCCCGGTGAAAAATAATGACGCCTAAGATATGCACGCGGTCCCTGCCCTGCCGATCTACGATGCTGTCGACCAAACGATGAAGACCGCCGGTTATACCGTCGTTGTTGACAAGCTTGCGCAGGGCTTCCGCCTCGTCCCCTCCTCCGGTTGGTGGTCAAGTGGTGCAGGTCGTCGGTGGGACTGTTGTTGCTTCCAGCGAGCTCTTTTGTCTTTTCCCTTTGCTACATATCTACTTAGTAGCCTTTGCTATTTTTCGGGGGCTGGCGGGCAGCGGCGGGCGCCCGCTTTTTCAGTCGGCTCAAGGCCACAACTTCGCAAAGCGAAGGGGCGCGTCTGGACGAGGGCTGGTGTGTTTGCGATTGCAATGCCGCGCTCTCGCCGCCGGCTCTACCATTCACCCTTTGTCGGGGCGGGGCTCATCGCCATTGCACGTTGCCTTGGCCCGGCCGCGGCGGCCCTCCTCGACTGCGCGGCGTCGGCCCAAGACGCAACGCTGGCCTCGCCGCTGCCAATTGCAAGATACCTCAGGATACCCTCCTCGCTTCCTCGCAATCGCGGGGCTGCTCCCTCATCCGACGCTGAAACGCACCAGCCCTGCCGACGCCAACACATAACGTGTGTGCGACGCCTGCGGCCTTAACTCTGCGCCTCACGCACGCAAGGCACACATCAAACACATATCACAGGCACACACATCATAGGCACAAATAATGGCCATGGGCCTCTTCGCCAAGCTCGTCCCCTCCCCGGCCCAGCCGTCCCCCCAACACGGCAAGGATTGGATCCCCACCGCCATCGAATTCGCCACCTCCGCCGACGAGGCGGCCGAGTGCGCCAGCCGCGAATCCAGCTCGCTCGGCGGCCACGGGGCGAGCTACGATGCCCTCCACGGCGGCGGCTTGATGGTGGGGAGGGGCCGGAACTCGCGGCAGGCCGGGCAGGCGGGCCCCGTGGGTGTGCAGACTCCCAACAGCACTCACGGGGAGTGGCGGAGCGACATGACCGGCAGGGGCATGAACTCCAGCCGGTTGAGCAACGATCGCAACAGCGCTGGCAACAGCCCCGGGGCCAATCCCTTCGTTGATGACTCCGAAGACGGGAGCAGCCCCAACAAAAGCAAGAAGGAAAGTCGGAACGACAACCCGTTCGACTTGGAGTACGAGTCTTCCGGAGACGAGGAGAGTCCGCAGCCCATTGGGAACAGCGGACGCAAAAAGAATCCCTTCTTGGACGACGATACGGACGACGTGTTGGCCTCCGATGCCCAGGCGGCGCTGGCTACGGTCCAGGGCTCCAAGCCGTCCAAGGGCAGCAAAAAGAACAAAACGAAGGACAACAAGAAGGGCGGCAAGAAGAACAAGAAGGCGTCCAAGGGAGGCGACTCCGGCTCCGTGGCCACCTTCGAGGACGCCGCGAGCCTCATGGAGGAAAAGCTTTCCAAGATTGACACGTCGCAATTCCTGGAGTTCGACGACGACGACGACCATTCGAGCGCCACGCCATTGAGTTACATCGAGGAGGAGAGCGGGGAGAGCAGCGGACTGTGGAAGGACGGGGTCGACCCGCGAATATCCTCCAAGAGAGAGGCGCCCAAGAAGAAGAAGTCGGGGTTCGGCAAATTGTTCGGCAAGAAGAAATCCAAGGCGTCCGGGAGGAATCGCGATCGACGGGGCTCCGAAGAGAGCGACGACGAGGACGAAGGCTACATCTCCGGGGAGTTCGACGAGGAGTTCGACAACTCCGAGGGGTTCGTCCCCACCAATTCCCGCGGGCCCAACAGCCGCTCCGCGGGCATTGCCGACGCCGCCATCGGCGTCCCCTCCGCGAACGGCCGGACCATGACCTCCCGCCAATTGGAGGACGAGCTGTACCTCTACAAGCTCGAGACGCTCAACCTCACCGACGCCTGCCGCGATCTGGCCGAGCAGTTGGAAGAGGTGGAGGGCAAATTGGAGAGCGTCCAGGCCCAGGCGACGTTTCGGATTCACGCCCTCGAGGCCGAGTTGCAGGATGGCAACCTGGGGTTGAAAAGCCTCGTGAAAATGACGTCCACGGAAATGGACGGGAGGCTCGACGCCCTGCGGGCATTGGGAAAGACGGCCACCGTCCAGGCGGCCAAGTTGAAACAGCGGGATTCGGAATTGATCAACGTCGAGCAGAAGCTGCGCAAGGCGCGGAGGGACGTGAAGAACCTCAAGAGGGACAACAAGAAAGTAATGGACGAGCGGCAGTACCTCAAGGGGCGGCTGGACGAATTGGACCAGACGAAAATGGGGCTGGAGGACGATTTGAAGCGGCTGGCGGTGGAGAACGCCGATGCGGAGGCGGCGCTGACGGCCGAGGAGGAGGAGAAAGCCGCAGAGCTCCGGAAGAAATTAGACGAGACGGTAGAGCAGATGGAGCACTTCCAACGCCAGATGGAAGGGAAGGAGAAGGAGGTGGGGGCATTGAGGGAGCAGGTGGCGGAGAGGGAGGGGGAGATTTTGGAGATGAAGGAGGCGCTGGATCGGAAGGGTGAGTTGGCAGTGTCCACTATTGAGACGGCCTTTCTCTCGCTTTGGGAGCCGACACTCATTCCATTTGCTTGCAATTAATCACAGAACACGACATCATTCACACGGAGCAGCAGCTCGAGAAGGTTCGCAACGAATTCCTTGATGCCGCCAACGCTGCCAAGACGGCCGAGGAGGCTCGCGTGGTCGCCGAAGGGCGCGAATCGACCCTGCGCGAGGAGTTGGACGAGACAATGGGGGCTCTGGAGCAGGTGACCACCAAAGTCGCCATCTTGGAAAGCCAGGAGACGGAGCTGCGGCAGCAGCTCGAGAGCGCACAGCGCAATGAGTACGACGAGGAGGCGCGGGAGGGGCAGAAGGCGCGGCTGGTCGAGTTGGAGAAGGAAGTGGAATCGCTCAGGCAGGAAAAGGTGGACGCGCTGGTCGCCGTGAACGACGCCCAGGCTGCGTACGCCGAGAATCTCGCGGACCGGGAGGCGCAGATCGAAACCCTCAACAAGGACGTCGATGTCCACAGGGAGCAGATGGAGTTGGCCCAGACGATGCTGGAGGAGAAGGAGACCCTGGCGGCCGAGCTGCGCGTCCAACTTGAAGAGATGGTGAAGGAGGAGGACCTACGCATGGCGCAGCTTGAGGAAGACCTGGCCGCCAAGAGTCGCGAGGTGAAGAACGTTTCAGCGGAGCTAGAAGAGCGCACAATGGACGTAGGCTTGCTCGAAGAAAAGCTGGAAAAGGCGCGTAAGGAGCTCGTGGAACAACGCGCCGAGGCAGAAGCAGTGAATGTGGCCAAGGCGCAGGCTGTGGTAGCTGAGAAGGTGAAGGACGATGGCAGCAGTCAGCCCGAGGAAACGAAGGACGAAGAGGGACCAGTGGAATTGGCTCCAGCCGTCACCAACTCGGCCCAACTTGCCGAACGAATGGCCGAGCTTGCAGAGAAGGAGACACAAATTGAGCGTCTGGAGCGTGAGCTTGGAACGAGCAAACGCCAACTTGACGCTGTTCAGGTCGAATTGGAAGAAAAGGACAAGCATGCCGAGCGCCTCAAGGCGGAGGTCGAGCGCACGAAGACCGACAGGGGCGCCAAAGTGGAGGAGCTGGAAAAGCAGCTCGAAGAAAAGAACGAGAGCGTGGAGTCCTTGCGCAAAGAGCTCGACGACGAGAAGGGATCGCTCGATGTGCTGGTGGACAAGCTGAACAACCTCCAAATCGACTTGGATGCGGTCTTGGAGGCGAAGCAGGCTGCAGAGGAGGCTCGGGATGCAGCCGTCTCAGAGATGGAATCGGGCAAGACCGCCGATGACGCTGCCAAAGACGAGGCTGAGAAGCTTCAGGCGCAAATCAAGGAGCTGCAAAAGACGAACGAAACGGCGGCCGAAGAAGTCAAGGCGCTCAAGGAGGAAGCCGAGAAGGAGAAAAAGTCGAGCACCCAGGCGGCCGCAACGCTCGCCGCCACCAACGCCGCGCGACAGGCAGAGATGGAGATGAAGATCGAAAAGATGACCAAGGAGATCGAGGTGAGTTGGTTTTGTGCCCGTGATTCAGCCTGACGTGTCGTCTCCGCCTCGTGCGCTCATCTCCCTTCCCGTCCATCTCTTTCGATCTCACAGTTCAAGAAGCGAGAGATTGACGCCATCAAATCCGAGCTCAAAGAGAAAGACGTCACGGCCGACAACCTCAGGCTGGACCTCGACGACGCGAAGGCCGACTTGGCTAAGTTCAAGGAATCGGCAGAGCTTGAACAGGCGAAGGTCGAGGAGGAGAAAGAGGTGGAGGCGCTGCAACGCGTCGCAGAGCGGGATTACTTCGACGATGTGGACGATGTCCTGAGCGACGATGTGTTGAGCGTGGCAAACTCGGTCAGCACTGCGGGAGGAAGTTCCAAGGGCATGGGGCTATTGGGCGGCTTGTTCAACCGCGGTGGCGGTGGCAACGATGGCGCATCGCTCGGGGAGAATGTCGATTGGGAGGCCCAGGCGCGGCAGAAAGACAGGAGAATCGTCGATCTGGAAAAGTCGCTAGCGGACAACGCGCTCTCGATATCCAATTTGAAGAGCGAGCTGGTCACAGCCTCCACAAAGTTCAAGGAGGACG
>JALLAP010001331.1:0-11066 GCA_036939355.1 Thalassiosira profunda | reverse complement strand
CTTTCACACGCTACAGCACGCTCACCACTCTCTTTCACACTGCTACAGCACGCTATGGCTATGTACACTCGCGCAGCGCTAGCCGGAGCAACGCGGAGGCTAGTTGTATTGTAAGAGCCAGAGGGCGGGCGGGCGGATGTGGAGTGGATAAGCGGGGGTTTCCCACGTAAGCCCCACTCCTAACAAACAGCACTAGCATTGGACACCTAAATCTAGAACCCGCTAAACCCACCCGCACAGCCTCTCACTCTCACCTCTCACTGCTCTCACTTCAACTTCAACACACTAACACACCTTCACCATGTCCACCAAACCTGCCGTAGTCCGAGGTAAAGGCAAGGGCAAGGCCCTAAACGCCATCGCCGCCGCCAGCGGCCGGGACCCCGCGGCGATCGTAAAATCCGTCACGGAGGCAAACAAGGCCCTCGAGGCGGAGGAGGCGGCCAAACGATCCGCCATCGAGGCCAAGGCGCGGGAGGAGGCGAGCGCCTCGCAAATCTACGCCTCGCTGTCGCCGGGGGAACAATATCGCTTCGAGTGCTTCCGAAGATGCGGCTTCGCCTCCAAACCCATCGAAAAGTTTGTGGCGCAAATGATGGTGGAGGAGGCCGAGCGGAGGTACCTGAATCGGAGGGGGGCCGTGGTGGGTTTGGGGAGCAGCATGGCGGGTGAGGGTGCATCTCAAGACAACAGCGCTGCAGCCACGGTCACGGATACATCAGATGCAGATTCGTCCAAGAAGGCCACCGCCTCAAAGAAACGAAAGAAGGAGAGCAAGAGGAAGATGTTGAAGGAAGAGTCCAAGAGGAGACGCGCTGCAATGGACCAGCCTCTTCCATACTTTCTGGGAGGGGGCGGCAATGGAGGAAACGGTGAAAACAGCGGGGGAGGAAGCACTCCGCCACTTGACAACCTCGTGGTGCCCAAATCATCCTCCGAAATTGTGGCGGTGGTATCAACATTGGCGAAATGCTACGGGCAAAGGCTGGTTGCCGCTGCAAAGAGGGTGGCCGATGCCGAAGAGGAAGAGAAAAAGTTGAGCGGAGATGCAGACGCTGAATCTCTAACAAAGAAGCCGCTCCAGCCCCATCACTTCTTGGAAGCGCACCGGCATCGGGCGCGGGCGGGCGTCGATCCTGGATTTTGGATGTCGGGCCGCGTCGAGGGCGGGAAGAAGGGTCTGAATCAGAGCACAGGGGTGGGCACCGCCGAGGCTGCGGCGCTGGGGACAGTGGACAGGGGCCGGGCGTGCCATTTGGCGGCGCTCGCAGCGCAGGAGGCATTTGACAACGCGGTGGATGAAGAGGAGGAGAGCCCGCCAGGGGATGATAGCAAGATGGAGGTCGAGGAGGAGGAAGCCAAAGCAAATGGGGAATAAGGCGAATCAATGCCCTCTTTCTTTAGTCCAACTCGTCAAAGTTGACCGAAGTTGGCATGGGGGTCCGTCTTATAGAATCGAGATTGCTCGCAGTCATCCCACAGTATGACGCGTCGCCGTCCGAGTCGCCGTCCGAGTCGCCGTCCCCGTCCTCTGAATCGCTGTCTTGGGCCATCTGCGCCTCTCTGGCCTTCTTTGCCTCCTTTGCCTGTCTCTTGGCTTCCCTTCTCGCCTCCTTCTCCCTCGCTCGCTCCTCCTTCCGCAGTTTCTTCAGAGCATCCTTCTCCTTCCTCTTCGCTTTCTTTACTGCATCGGACATCGCTTTTCCGATGAAGGTTTCTACTCTGCCGTTGATGAAGCGGAACAGCCACGAGATTGCCATTGGGCCGACGTTAATGCCGTATCTACCCAATGCACCCGGATCCCCGCCGGTGGGCGTGAGCAACTGGGCAGGCCTCACGGGAATGTTGGGCGTAGGAAAGAACCATTTCGAGGACATGACCCACGAGAGGAGGACTGAGGTTGACAGCCACAGAGAAAGCCCATCAATGACGAACAGGAGGAATATTCCAAAGTATCCCTTCCATGATTGCAGGTCGCGGCATCTCCCCATCTCGTGTTTCCTTCGGTCTTCAAGTTGTGATAGTGTGAATGTGAGTTGCATTTGCAATCGTTCGCCTCCCTCGCTGCAATCAATATCAATATCCATCTCACCAGTATACACCTCAAAATTGACACGCGCCACCACCACTGCCTGCCTCACTAGAGGCCAGAACATCACCCCCATCACCGCCACGCACGTGTAAATCACCGTCGTCTTGAACCGAATCCACTTCCTCCGGTCCGTCTCCTGCTGGTACTCCTTGTGCTCTGCGTACGAAAGCGCGTTGATCAGATCCTTCTTGTCGATCATGCGTCCCAATTCGTCGGCCCCATACCCGTGCTTCCGCGCCAGCCGCCGCTTGATGTCTCTCGCGCGCATCTCCGAGATCTCCACGATGTTGAGCGTCTTCGTCTCGAAATCATCGTCGATGTACCGTTCCTCTGGTGGGTACACCCAGTCGATTGCAGAGGATACTACGTCTGTGAGAATGCCAGCCGCAGAGGCAGGCCTTGCCATCAGTATGAGCGGTATCAGCATGAAGAAGAGCAGGGCGCCCCGCCCCACCCTTCGGCGCCTGGTGATGTCCCTGGTGATGTCCATGGTCGTTGGTTGTGTGGCTTTGTGGCAGCTGCATCACACACCCCTGCCTCCCTCTCTCCTTCCCGCTCGCCCTCTCCTCCTGCCACCTGCCAACCTCTCGCCTCCTCTAGCCCGCCGCGGCGCCGCCAGTCGCCCCTCCGCAGCCCCTGCCCCACCAAGCATCTCTGCCGCAGTTGGTAATGCCAATAAACAAAATGCCCAAAGGCGCCAAAGGAAAAGGGCGCAAGAAGAAGGGAGGGGGCAAACGGAACGGCAGTGGCCCGCGAGATGCACCATCATCAGATGGATACGATGCAATCCCTGACATAACATTCGACGAGTTCGGACGCACGTTGTGCGCCGAGCACCACTTGGAGACTTGCCACATTTGCTGCATGAGTTTCATTGACCAGAACAGAGAGATCGACGAGAACCCGGGCGATCGGGAGTGAGTGGATATCGCAAATTTGTATTCATCACAGAAGCATGGTGCACCTTCTAACCACATCAGATTTGCAGTGTCGGTGTCTTCATCTCTGAGGCAGCCCTGGTTGAATGGCATGGGAAAATGCAAGTCAAGATGCCACAGGTTTTCCCAGAGAATGATAAAGTCTTTGGCAGCCACCTGGGTCAGCATCCTTACGGAACAAAGCTACTGAATTACTTTGATGATGATAAAAGCAAATCTATGAACGCAACGGTGGTGGGATCGCGGTGGAAAAAGGACGGGTTTGATTTGCCCGGGATGACCTCCTATTGGGCAGATGGGAGGGAGCCGCATTATGTCATTTTGATGCATGACGAGCTATCTGAAATTGGATTCTTTGATGCCCACCCGAATGATGGCGAGGAGGGTGGATGGGAGGTGGTGGGCAGAGACGCGACGGTCGATCCGAGGCTGGACGTACTTGCACGTGCGCACGCGAACAGATATACTTCTGATGACGTTGATATTGCAAGCAGCGGCAGCGATGACGACAGCAGCAGTGATGATGCGTCAATGGCACAAACAAACAAGTGCATACGGCGGACGTTGAAAATGCTGCAACAACAGGGAGACTTGCCAATGGAGCCGTGGGATGAGTCTACGCATGAGGACTTTCTTGAGCAGTTTTTCGCATACAGCTTCTCTCCAGAGGAACAGGAGCTGATCTTGGAGGGCGCCCACAACAAACACAATGGCGCTGACATAGCCGAGAAGGTCAAGGGATTTCCAATCGACGCAGCATCTACTCACAAAGGGAATTTCTATGCAAGAGTGTTGACTGTGCAAATGGTTGTGTTGTATTTATGCGACCGCTATGGAGGAATCATTCTGCAAAATGTACGCCAGACCAAGTTTCAAGCAATCGAGTTCAGCGGCTGTTGCCTCGGTCCAGATTCTGTGCCTATGGTCGAGATTACTTATGCCACTGACCCCGAGGGCATCGAACGTCCGACCGGGTATTTGCGCGGCGAAACAATAAAGATTGTGGAGGTATCCAACGACTTGGGTGTCGCATTGGAGGAACACCTGCTGGATTGCGTCGCGAACGAAGGGCTGAATGATCTGTCGGGGCTGCTCTATCACGAAGGCTTCTTGCTGCCAATGGAGATCATCTCACCGGCTGCAGGGGGCAGCGCATGCCTTGACTTCACAAATGCGCAAACTCCCGATGTCAACTTTGGTGTGGAGCTGGAGCTCTCCTGCGCTTCTGGCAACTTCATGCGGAATTTGGCACCGAGTCTCGAACAACATGCATCGATAGATGTCGTCAGAAGTGAGCGATCTGGTAAAGGTGTGAAGGGCGGGGCTGCGCAAGGAGGCTTCTTCTTTCAACAGAAAGGGTCTTCAAAGGAATCTGATCGAAGCGCTTCCAAACACGATAAGTGGAAGCTCGTCCACGACAAAAGCTTTCGGCCAACGCGCAGAATCCGCACAGCGCTCTCTTCGAGCTCGTGTCTCCAATCTTGTCAGGGAACGCTGGACTCGATTTGCTCTCCAACGTGGTGAATGTAACGACAGATGTAGCGTGCGTCAGAGTGAACGACAGCATGGGAGTCCACATTCATGTCGAAGCAAAATCTTTGAGTCTGCAAGGCATGAAGAGCATTTGCCAGCAATTCCTTCTGTACGAAGAAGTCATCGACTCCTTCCTGCCTCCCCATCGCCGGACGGGCAGCGAGAAGTCTCACTCCTACTTTGAGAGCAACCTTCTTTCGATGATGGCATCATATGAAACACTGGAAGGATCCCTTGAAGCAATAGAGTGTTGTCAGAGTCGCGACGAGCTGTATGACATCATGAATCCTGGCGTCCGGGAAAGGTATCACAAAATGAATCTCCAGAATCTGAAGACTGGTCGCCAGGTGAGTTGCTCCTTTTGACGATTGTTTCGATGTCACAATTGGGTACCCACTGACAACATTTCTTTTCGCTAGCCGACCATCGAGTTCAGACAGCATCACGCTACTAAAGATGCCAGTGAAGTTGTTGCATGGGTCAGATTTTGCGTGTTGTTTGTGGTCAATGCAGACAGGCTGCCAACGATTTGCAACAGCGTTCCAGAATGTGCCTCGTTCGACGATTTGTTTGCAAATATCATCAGATGCCCGATTCTGAAGGAGTACTACGCCAGAAAAGTGAGCAAGTACCAGAGAGATTGATTGCAATCGTCTTTTCAGCGGTCGTCATTCGGACGGAGGATACATTGGCATCAGGCAGCAATCATTCGGACGGAGGATAGTGGTAGCCCATCTTTTCCATAAACTCGCGAGAAAGAAACTCAAGCGAGGCCTCCCAGTCCAAATCGCTGAATCCGGCCTTTGGCTCAGGCGGCGTGCCGTACCTCACCCACGCATCGACCATGCCCGTCCGTTCGCTCTTTTTGCCGTGTCCCGGCCCCTGCTTGGCGCTGTTGACGATGTATTTGAACGAGCTTCTCGATTTGACCTCGCCCCCGGCGCAGTTGCATAGAATCTTTGTCGTGTCGAATTGTCGAAAGATGAGATCTTCGAAGCGGACGATGAGGAAGGGGAAATCAGCGTCTCGCCAGTACTCCGCATACCATTGGTTCCAGAGGTGCGCCAGCGAATCGTACGTCAGCCATTGCTCGGCCAGCTTTGCTTTCACTTCCACCGGCGCCTTCTTCTCTGAGGTGCTGCCGGTGTACACCAAGTGCGGACATATCTTCAATGTGCCCTGCCCGGGCTTTCCCCGTTCCTGCATGCTCCATCGCGCAGTGTACGGGAGTTTGCACATCGATCGCATCCAGTTGTACGGATTGCGCACTGTGACAATGGGCAAGCAATCATCCTTTGTGACGTTCTCGTTTTTGGGCGCGGTGTGTGCATACTTGAACTTGGCCGGGGTGTGCTTTCCCTTCAGATGGCGGATTGTGAGAGATGCATGTTGCAATATTATGTGATCAGTGCTCGGTCAACGACTCACCCAGGGAACTTGCCACCGTATCCCCCACTGCTCCTTCGTGGCCTCGGGTCCCCATTCTTGGTATCGCTCGGGGATCACGCAATTCTCCTTCATCAGCCGCATCGCCTGAGAATTGCAAGTGTTAGTAATCAGTAATGCAGCGGTGGCAACGAGCATTCCCCGGCACGCACACACATATCACATGCAAGTGCATCCTTACGAGGTTGGTGCCCGAATTGAACATCCCCGACACGCCCAGCATCCTCCGCAGCGGCGGCACGGCGTCGCGGTAGTCCTCGCATCGGTCCAACCCGTACACGACGGGCGCGCCTCCGATGAGCGCCTCGATTTGCGCCCACGTCGGCAGCCGGCGGAGGGAGGCGTCGTCCGGCTCCACCCCCGCCTGACGGAAATACTCCAGCACTTGGTCGTCGGTGCCATTGCGTTGGCTGGGCGTCGTGCGAACGGGGCGGGCTCGACTGGGGGACGCGGGAGAGGGGCGGCCTTCGGCGCCGATGCCGATGCCGAGGCTGCGTTCGAGGCGCGCGACGAGATGGACGTTGACGACGCCAATGGCGACGAAAGTGAAAAGGACGAGGGCGATCAAGGCATGCGATCTCCGCCGCGCCGGTCGGCCGTCGACGGCAGCGTTGGCCCTTGGCATGGCCGCCAGGCGCAGATGCGGGGCGCTGCAAGGCGCTGACGGTTGTGCTGAAAAATGACACACCGACCACGTCACACTCCCCCTCGGCCCTCACACCTGCACCCCTCACCGCACCGACCAGGGCTGCGCACACCGCACCGGCGGCGCTTCCGCCCGCCTCTTGCCTTCGCCGGACAGGATATGCCTATGGGAACCGGAAATGATCGTATGCCATGGTGGCGGGCGCCGTGCAGATGATATCTGTCGGTGCACCCCACAAGATAAGACGGTGCACCCCAGCAAATTTGAACGATGGCGGCGACGAACGGCAGTCCTCGGCGCCATCAATCGCAACAGCAGCCTCGGAGCAGCGCGGCCAAACGCACATTTGGCTGGCGTGGTATCCTCGTGATTGTGGCATTGGTCAATTATGTGGAGGTGGTGCTATACGCCTACGTGTCGAAAGCGATGGATGGAGAAGCTCTGAGTTTGCAACTCGCTCCGCCGCGTCCTCCCGGCCACGACGGTGAGATAGATGCTTCATCTCCAACGAAAAGAACGCATGATAATTTGCAACAAAGAGACGAAAGCGATGATGATCCGGCCACGCCAAGCATCGTGCTCGTGGGGATGGCCTACACGGACACCTCCATCAGCGACTTTGCCTTGCAATTCCTCGTCGACGCCGCCTGCGGCTACAACATGCCCTCGCACCTCCTCCTCGAATATCGGGACGACAAGAGCCCGCTGGACGACAAGATTGCCGCGCTGACCCACCATTGGCACCCGCTGCCGAGGGACGGGAAATTGGATCGCCATCCGGCGTGCGGGAAACTGATTAAGGTTGTTTTGTCGCCGGGGAAAGAGGCATTGCTCAATATGACAAAGGCATATCATCGACAGCACAACCCGTCCACTCTGTGGAAGAACGCGCGCGCACGGAACAATCCCCTTTCGACGGGTCGCATCGCCAGGATCAAACGTGCGCGGGAATATCAGCGAGGGCTAGTCCGGGAGATGATGAGCAATGGAGATGCAAAGAGAACATCGGCAATTGCAGTATTGGATTTGGATCTATTCGCTTATCCGGCGCCATCAGATCTCATCGAGACGATACAATCGTACATGTCAGAGGGATCCGGCGACAAAGCCAACACATTCCACGCGATATGTTCGAATGGAATCCTGGTACAGAAATCGAGGACGTGGAACGGCTACATTCGGCGCTATTACGATACATTCTCCACGATCTTTCTACCGAATTCGTGGATACACGTGGACAGAGTTGTACCCCGGGGATCGCTGGTGGGGGAGAACGTGACAATGGCAAAGATGAACCAGGAGAAGACCCTCAGCTACATATTGAGCAAAGGGAGAAGAAGGCAGGCGGGAGAGGAGGCCGAACAAACGCCGCGATACGATCCCGTGCCCATGCGATCCTGCTTCAGCGGCCTCGCGCTGTATCGTTCTGACGTGTGGCTCGATCCGCAGTGTCGGTACGATTCCTTCCACGAGGGCGACGCACGATACATCAGCAAGAAGTATCAGCACGCTTGCGAACACGTTGTGTTCCACGAATGCTTGCGACGAACAATTGCAGAGAAGGAGGGCGGTGACGGCGGCGGCTTCCGAATTGCAGTGAAGCCCGACATGACGACCTTGTGGCATGGTTGACTTGGAAAGCTTGACCCGCCCTGCCTCGAGTACGTACCTTTGCAACTCACCGAATTGCCGTGAAGCCCGACATGACGACCTTGTGGCACGGTTGACTTGGAAAGCTTGGCCCACCCTGCCTCGAGTATTGTACCTTTGCAACTCTGTCTTACATATATATGCCTTCCCACCTCGGGTGGGTTTAGCCTTCAATTGAGGGTTAATGCATTGTCTCGTGAATTGTGAGTCTCTCCAGAGACTTCAAAGCGAGAGGCCTCGCTCGGACTTTTTCTGCATGCCCAGAGACGTTTTGCAATCACTAACGCGCTGACCACCTTCTCGCAATTACTTAACAAAGTGTATCACTTTTGTCGTCCGTGAATGCCGATAAGACGTGGCTGACACTTCTGCGACATGCGTGTTGACACACCTTGCTTCCTCGTGATGGAGTTTCTGAGACGTGAAACGCATGTCTCATTTTATTCACCAGACATTGTCGCATGGATACCGCACTGATGTCACTGAGAACCACTGGCTGGCTCCTCTCGCCCCGCCCTCTACTCTCATTTTCAACGCAACTCCGCGCGGAGACAGATTGGAGCACCGAGCGGCGACGACGGCAAGTCCACGGCGCGATACCATCGCAACCAGAGGACAAAGGAGCGCTGGTCTTGGTGGGGTCTTGCACCGATCACTGCCCGACCAGCCACAGAGAACGATGGACGGTTCAGCCAAAGAAACGACGCACGGTCCGCGGTCGACGCCGCCTCCCGCACCGGCGGCGCATAAAAACTGCAACGACGCCGCCATGCTCCCGCAGGTCTCCTTTCCCCACCGCGCCATGGCGTCCCTCTCCCTCGCCGAGGCCCCCAAGCCCAAGCGCAAGGCCAAGACGCCCCACCGTCGAGCATCCGTCGATGCCGTCCCCACCGGCGTCGGCGGCCTCGCCCGACCACCCGGCCGGATGCCCCGGCGCATGTCCACCGGCGCCCTCACCAAGTCCGTCTCGTTCGCGCCAAAGAGCGAGGTGTGCGTCGTCGAGCCGTCGGCGCCCAAGCGATGGTATACAGGGGAGGACCACCGCCGCTTCAAGCTCGAGCGATTGTCCGATGTAGTGCGCTTCCGCGAGGACGCGGTGCAGCGGATGCGACATCCACAGGCCTCGCCGCCAAGCCCCGCCGCGGACACCTCCAACTGTCCCGTGGGGATCGAGCAGCTCCTCTCCCGGCAGCAGCTGCGGGAGGCCCAGTCGGGCCGGCAGATCGTCATCCGGTCCGTGCTGCTGGAGCAGACCCGGCAGCGGTCGCACGGCGTCAAGGATCCGGAGCAGATCGCCTTCCTCTCCGGGACGCTGTCCCAAGATGCCTTCGAGGGGGCGCAGCAAAGGGGCAAGTTCCAGGAGATGGCCAAGTTCGTCTAGAGTGTGATGGACACAAGATGTGTCCAATCGCTCCTCCGCTAGGAAGAGGGCCTTGTCAAATAGCCAGGTACAATAGGGTCGGCCTCCTTCCACAATCTCAGGGGCTCTCGGGAATGTAGATCATAAGCTGATAATGCAAAGAGAAACACTGCCCCCAATTGCAAGGGTATGGTAGATCAATGATAGGTACAAGGTCGGACACACGGGATGGGTGTATCCACTCTCTATGCACCCTTCACTTCCACCGCCGCCCCTTCAAGCCGAATAGATTCCATCAGGGCGTCCAGAACAATCTGCGTGTGCAGCGAATACGACGCCATCGCGTTGGCCTCCCTCGCCTCGTCGCCCTCTCCGGCCCACCACTTCTCGTTCGTTTGATCTGCCGCAGATGCTACAGACGATTCTCCGTCTATCTTTCTCGCCCAAGATGCAAAGTGCTTCCACATTAATACCTCCTGGGCGAGGGAGTTGTCGATCTCTATCACCTTTGTCTCCTCGGCGGTGATTTCGTCGTACTGGACGATCCCCTGCTTTGTCAGGGCGAACGACAGCTTGCTCTTCTTCAGGGGGAGAATGGCATCGGTCATCGTTGCAACGTATGGGTGGCCGGTGGCGTAGATTTTTGCAGTTTGATCCAGCGGGTGGACGAAGCTGCAGTGAAAGGATAGCACTCGATTCTGTAGCGCAGAGAATGGTGAGAGATTTATAGAGCTGCAGTCCTGATGCATATGATATTCATATGCACTCACCCCTGTAAAGTGCACCAAGCAATCGGCATCAATTGGAACTCCCTCTTCGTTCAGTTGGTATCTTGTAACTTGCACCTTGGTTGTCATGCCCCTCAACCTCCCCGCATCCATTTCCGAGAACACTAGCAGTCCCATACGCGTGCAGTACCATCCCAAGTCCCCAATGCAGCCCATGAAATCGGCGTCCTTCTTGCAGCGTATGTTGTTCTGTAGAAAGTCCTCGCCTCCGTCGAAGGTAAAATTGAACGTCACCCGGTTAGGGCTGGGCACGGACCTCACAAACGCCTCCGTCCGAGGATGGTGCACGAACATCGTCCCGTCGAGCAGCAGCTTTCCATTTTTGGAGGCCGCGGCGAGCATCGCGCGGTAGCTTTCGGCGGACGTCGCCACCGGCTTCTCGAGGAGGACGTGCTTCGACGCAAGTGCTGCGGCGACGTATCTCTCGTGGAGCTTGGTGGGCAGGGGAATGTACACGGCATCGCATAGACCGCTCGCCAGGAGCTCGTCGTACGCTGCGTCGCCTGCAAACACTACCGGGGGCTGGGAGGGGGCCAGCACGTCGTTCACGAAATCATTCGCCTTCGCTTGGGTCCGAGAAGCGACGGCCGAGACTTTGCAGCCGGCGAACGTC